>JAUUDW010447858.1:0-12583 GCA_032361385.1 Panulirus guttatus | reverse complement strand
AGTCATGATCAATATGACCACAAGAGGTGGGGGGCGGCTTCTGTCCTCCAGCTGAACTTTTCCTGCAAGATGTTGGTGGCGATGATTTATCGCGGGGTGGGTGATGAGTGCGGTGAGGAGCCTGGGGGGGTGTGGCCGATGAGCAGGCACGAGTGTAATGGCGAGGCGAGAGACAGATAATGAGGTAAACACGACTGATGAATGAGACAGTGAGGCAGAACATCATCACAGTGACCCCGGACTACCTTGTTGTGGTCGTGCTTACCACACACACAGACACACACACACACATACACACACACGCACACCATCACCAAGATATCCAAGGCTGTTTCCATACTTAAGGTCACAAGGGACTGTCCTGTCCTTGGCCATGCCGGCCCCGCCCTTGGGGCCTTGGAAAACACATCATACTCCCTAAATTTTAAGACGAGGGTATTACAGGGTACTCCTAATTGTTGGAGGGTATGATAAGATGGCAATCGTATCAACAAAGAAGGGCATTGCCAGAACTGGACAGGACGAAAACGTTGCACCAGAGGGACATCCCAGGCTTTCATGAGAGGTCCCGAGTGGAGAGCAAAAATAGCGGAATGCTTGCGAGGAATATTGTCTCTCTCAGCAACAGCGGGATGGTTAGGGAAGGGATCATGCGTGGAGCAGGGAAGGCAAGTGCACCAGTGTCGCTTCCACGACTGAAACCCGTGAGGGCAGTACAGCCTCTCCCCAGCAGCGCCATCTAGTAGCGCACGATCAGTGATGGATGGGCGCGAACAGCCAAGCCCCAGGTATGCAACCACCAGGGAAAGAACGTGGTATAGGGAGGATACAGAACCTGAAATGCTCTATGGCGAGGCAGAGATCCCCCCAAAGTTAAGACACCAGACCAGGCCATACAGATGTAGTCTACTGACATATGATTCTCTGTTCACTGTTCTCACCATGGAAAAGAAATGACGCAACGGGCAGCAGCCCCTCAACAGACACATCCCAACAGCCGGGGAACATTCCTCTCCTGTTGTGACGGCAGCGTGACCAGCAGGAAAGAATCATAGCGAGAGTGAGTGAGAGGAACACGAGTCATTGCGTGCGGGGTATACACAATGAAGCCACCGATTCCGGGACACGAGATATACCACATCTTGATGGGTCATCATCGGCCGGCGATCCAGCTCTCCCACGTGAACCAGACAGAAGAGCCAAATGGTATAAGCGATGTCGGGGCGAATACAACACTGGTGTAAAAATCATACGCCCGGAAAATCTTAAACGTCGGCAGAGAAAGATTCCGACGTTCCTGCAGTCAGCCGCGACACCAGGAGGCGGAAAGAATCGTCAAGCAAAGAAGGTATTCAAGCAGAGAGAGCAGGAGAAACCTGCTGGAATCTACAAGAGAATCAGGCGCGATACGGAACGCTGGACCCGAACCTGGAGTGGTGAAGCCGTGTTTCGCTGGGGACACGCCCCACCCCATCACTCCTTCCCTCTGCTGTGGATACGCTGTTACAAGAACATGACAGCGTACTGTATGGAATGAGACAATGCATACCTGAAGTGTCAGGTGATGGTGGAGGAAACACACGGTACTGTCTACCCACCTCCAGCTGAGGGAGAGGCCAATCATGCCACAGTGAACGGGTTCAGTAGCTTCGCATTCTGGCCCAGTGCGAACGATGAAGGAAGATTCAGTCAACAGTGCGAGGTGTGCGAGAAGTACGTGAAACGCTTGAGCGGTGCCACCGCACCAAAGTGTGACCAGGCGCTTCAACCGAGGAGTATTTTGTGACCGACAAAAACACTGCGATGGTGGATGTGGATGTTGGGGGTCAAGCACGAGTCAACAGGAAAGGGAAGTAGCCGGGGCGACTGGCGATCACGGAACACCTCAGCAACCGCTCACTGGCAGTGTAGGGCGGCGATCACTCCCAAAACGCCGTACTGCAGCGAGGCTTGACTGGCTAACTCTGGGCGATGCATAGCTCCACCACCGCTGTTGCACACACCTTGCCACCACTCCTCATGTAATGGCAGAGGGTAGAGAGGGGGAAATGCCACCCCTCTCAGTACAGATCTTGGGAGAGTAGCAGACTATAGATAACCCGCGACGCTGAGGGGTCTTATGCTACAGTGTATGTTGCTGTCATGACCCAGCACCCCGCAGGTGCTGGCGAGCCGTCGCCTCCCCTCCTCACGACTCACAGGCGTCCACACTGTACCTCACGAGGTACGGAGACTGTTAGTATGAGGAAGTCACGTTGATAACCAACACAGCTTCTTGAAGACGATCATCAGAAAATGGCGTTAAACGACCATAAAATGTTTCAGGGATGCCACCTACATCTGGAGGAGCCAAGAGGTGAGCCGAAGTAGCTACAGAGAGCCTACGAGGGCTACGGGAGTGTGTGGCGAGCGGCTGCTTCAGGCCGTGGTGCATGAGGACCAGTAGCCAGTGACTGAGATCAGTAATTGGGGGTAAACTCGTTACGTCATATGCGAGGACTCGTACAGAGACGGGAGGTCCCCCCCCTCACCCCCCGCGATGCACAGACGCACGACACTGAGGGGAGAGCATCACGGGGTGAGGGGAGGATGATGAGCACGACCAGTGTTAGTGGGGAGTGGGAGCAACAGAGAGAAGTGCGGCAGCCAACGCTGAAGGCTGTGTGTGTGTGTGTGTGTGTGTGTGTGTGTGTGTGTGCGTGTGTGTGTTAGAGAATGATATTTCAAGAATGATATACGTGTGGACGCAACATGAAAGACGTATCGGTGGATGATATATTTACGGCCAGATGACGTGCCAATATCAACGGATGATGTATTCGCGGATGATGAAACAAGCGGTGAAAGTAGTATATGAATGAACCTGACCACAACACAGAGGGGAGGGAGGGGGTGGTTAGGAGGGGGGAGACTCTGGTGTGGGGCAAGGGAGGTCTGGAAGACTTACCCTCCCCTCCCCCCGACCGCTGTCCATCCCTGGGATCAAGGGACATCTATAGATTATCCCACGGTCAGGGACGGAGCGAGAGCATATGTGTTCATATGGCAGAGGATGGTTGATGAGGACGGTGTGTGTGTGTGTGTGTTAGGCTGGCAACGCGCGGCCGCACAGTCGAAGCCAGTAACACGCCCACACCCTCTACTGAAGATGGATTGTAACTCTACCGTGCAAGATAACGCGAGACGGGAGCCCGTACAGAGCAGGACGCGAGATTTCGACACGGTCTTGGAGATAAAGCGAGACGTTGGGTAACATCTTTAAGCATCTTGTGTAATATTGTGTGTCGGTGTGTATGATCAAGATACGCGACAGAAGCTCAGATGTAGCTGTAGCAGGTGTGCGCACCACCAGGAGGGGTTGGACAGGAGTCCCCGGGGAACCAGCCAGGGAGAGTGGTCGTTGCTACATGTGTGAAGTGTCAGCAGGTGGAGGGAATCCACATTACTGACGTTATCACATTCGCTCGGTTCTCACGGGTCCCCATTACCCAACACACACTCGTATCTCAAACTGGGTCTCGGGGTCTACGTGTGCTGCCTCCCTCGAGTTTGGAATCGCACTGATGCCAAGTTATCGACGCCTCCTACAGATAGCGCCATGAGTACTCGAAATCTTATATTCTATGCTCGTAAAGAGTTCCTTACCTTTTCCCTTACAGTCAGTCCCTGACCACGTGATGTTAATATTCGTCTGGTGCCTTCAGGTCCACCTTCTGGGAGGATCCATCCTGTGTCAGACGTTTTCGAAGTCTTTTTAAGTGCTGTGGGACACGTTCCTGACTCGACACTTTCCGTAGAGCATAAACATTCCTGATTAGTCTTATGGTCATGAGAGACACCAGCTTGGTGCATGGCGACGACCCTGCTTCATGCACTGGTCCGGGAGATCCTGCCCTGCGTACCGTGCCTGCCTGCAGCCGCTGGCGGGACTCTCCTCAAACCTCCCCAGAGACCAGGGACCCGCGAGACTGAACACCTGGGTGTGTAGATCACCCAGACCTTTTCAGACCGCACTCTACCATGTCTCAAGTCCCGCACCCTACCCCCTCATCAAATGCCGCACCCTTTCCACTCGCCTCACCCCTCATCAATTCCCGCACCCTTCCCCTCATCAAGAAGCGCAACAAGTTGGCCCGAGTGGATAGGTTCGAGGGTGTGAGGTGAGCAGTGCGTAGAGTGATCACGTTACACTTCCTGCCCCACTCTGGCCACATACCGCTACGAGCCCCCTCACATGCCGGCCTGCCTGCCCACCTTGCACTCGAGACCCACCGGTCAACTCGGACGCTGCCAGCACTGTAAGACCAGCAAGGTAGACCACAAGCCAGTCGTCCCCGCCGTCCGGGTCCTCCACACACACACCACCAACCCACCTGCGCGACGCCCTACGAGAAACTGAGCGCTGAAGAGACCGAAGAAGGTCCTCTGGCCCCTGGACGCAACTCGAGCCCCGGCCCGGTGGACGACTCTGTACACGTCCGTCGTGTCCACCAGCTGTGATGCATATCCTTCGGCCGACTACTCCCTCCCGCAGGAAACTGCGGCGTGTCCTCAGGAAAAAGCTTCTTCGCCAGCGGGCAGGTCCCAGGACTTGGCAAAGGATGTTGTCACGGACGGAGGCGGCAGCATTAGTGTTGTCACAGCGGAGGACGGTCTCTTCACACACACACACACACTCACCTCGGGACTCACCATGTGAAGTGAATGAGTTTCGAAATGACCTCAGTGTGATGTTTGATATACGGCGCGTATGGTGGACAGAGGCGTATGTGTGTTGAGGCCTCATAATACATATACATATATGTCCCATATACATACAGCCAAGGTACAAATAGAAGTCTAAAAAAGAAATGGATGCTCTGAAATCACATATGACAAGACTACGTTGAGTAACGTTACCATGATCGCTGTGTAACACTTGCAACTTCACCAGTCATGTCGTTGGTTACATCACACTAACATCATGTCCAGCCATGGACGTCACACTAGCTACACTGCCAGTCAGTCAGCCTGGATACACACTGAGCAGTGTGAGCATCTGGGGACACTGCAGCGTGTCCGTCAACCTTCCAGTGTGCTGCCGCTGGGGTTATGTCAGCCGTCAACGTCTTCCACCCTTCACAGATTGTACTGCCAGACCTTCGTTGGGTCACCTGATGATTCGACCCATCAACGTTTTTCTAGTGTATGTCAGGCTGGGTTTGGTTAGATAAGGGAGGGTTTGGTTTGGTTTGGTTTGGTTTGGTTTGGTTTGGTTAGGATCGTACACTAACTAAACAAAAAAAAAATAAGTTAAGGGAGAGGCAAATCTTCAGGTGGCCTCATATCTTTCTGTCATGTATAAATCCAGTTATTACCACCAGTCGAATAATCTCTTGACACCTCCCGTTTTTATTGATCATTCTAGGACCATCCACAAAGCTCCCACTGTACGATATCCTCTCGGTCATGCCTTCACTCATTACCTTCAGCGCACTTTTCCATCACCCCTCCCCTCACTGAATGCCTTCCAGGAGTCAATTTAATTTCCTAAAGCCGACTTCATACTTAGAAGCACTTTGTACAGTGAGAAGCCACATTACAATCGTTCCCCGTGGTTTCAAGAGATTAATTCATCTTGCAGGAGGGTGACCCATCCCCCACGCCAGAGCATATGAAGGAATACAGAGGAATTCAAACAGCAACAAACCACCGGGGGGCGGGGGTCGCAACGAGGCTGCTTGAGATAATGGAAGGGATCAGGAACTCACAGACCAGTGTCTTAAGAGAGGAAAGAAACAGATGCACAAATAACGTCACTCGTAGATCTATAGCGAAATATTTATCGGGTCTGTTCTAAGCCTATTCTAAACCTTATCGGTGGTACTGCTTTCAACCGCTGCAACTGGCAAGTCATTGCATATGGTACGACTTCCACCGGAAGGAAATGTGCTTCGCTTTATCCGTGACAAAACGTTGGTCTGCCAGTTTCATTCAGTGCATATTACCACGAATGAAAATCGTAGATTTACTGGCAAAACCTCATTAACGCTTCCAGACACAAGCCAACGTACTTTGTTTACTGTCTTACACGTATGAATACACGTAAGTCTTTGATTTTTTTAATCTTTACAAACCGTTATTAATTAACGCTCTTCTCACAATTCCCTATCTCCTACGTAAATATTCTATACACGCGTGTTACCTTTCTCTGTGCTTAATGCCTGACAGTTTCCCACATTCAACAGCACTCCCTACAACTGTCCAGTAAAACTGTTCATTTGGTTCTCCTACAGAGATAAGTTTTGCTCAGATGAAATTACGCAATGTATTGTAATATACGAAAATTTACGCTCAAACTGCTGTTGATATCTGCATCCACATCCGATACCCTCATATCGTCTCACCCCATTAATCCAACACTCAGGTTTTACTCGTCAACCCTGCCTTAATCCAGTTGACATGATTTGATTTTACAGGATTATTAAAAAAAATAAAAAAAGGCGCTAGAACGTAGCCGTTCTTCAGCGTTTGTTTGCTTTTTTTAGCAACGAACTCTTCTCAGATTTGACATGCTTCCATTTTCTTCATTCGTCTTTCGTGTGTGTGTGTGTGTGTGTGTTGGGGAACATTTCGAAATCTTCGTTATAATGAGGCCAGTAAAATATTTCGTGACGCAATCCTCCAACTCTTGCAACACTTCAGAGAACGAGCGGAGGTTCAGTTGTATATAAAACTCTGTTTTACTGAAGAGAGGATGTGACTCATAAACCAAGCCGTTTTCCCTCAGGCCTTACAGAACCGAATCCACATCAACTGCGTCTCATAAATACGCACACGGGTTAAGAGACGAGCAAGGGAACCAAGCCTTCTGCTGGAAGACTTGGCAATAATATACTGTACACCAGCGATGCGTTATTTCATGTAAAAGTTTTAACGTGGTACCACGTCCCTCCCCACTACAGTCTCTGCTGACGGCTCGCCCTCATCTCTTCCCGAGAGCCTTGGGACTCGTTCTATTCTAATTCATCCACTTCCTCACGGACATCATCTCTGTTTCATGTGTCATTTACATAACCTGGCCTCCACACGCCACGCCAGGGGCAACCCACACACAGCCTTGGACACAGCAAGCATCACCACAGCGAACACTGTTTTTCTTCACTACAAGCATCACAGCCACCTCTGGATGCTACATACACCCACAGTAAGATGATGTCCAACCTTGGACGCTACAGAGTTCCATCGTAGGTGTAACACAGCCACACCCTGGGCATTTCACACTGATGTATCACACTCGCCATCCAAGGAGCACTGAAAGCTTCACAAATATGGATCAAGTTAGTAATGTGGCCAGCCTTGGAGGCTTCACATAAAAGTAACAGCCAGTCTTGATCTATTCACTCAAACGTAACACAGCAAGTATTGGAGGCTTTACCTACCCGTAACACAGCCAGCCTCTGAAGTTTCATAAAGCTTTACCACACTTGCAACATTTTGGAAGCTTCACACAGTTGTATCACACTAGCAACATAGCCAGCCTTGGACGCTTAACACAGTTTTATCACACTAGCAACACAGCCAGCCTTGGACGCTTCACACAGCAAAGCTGTATCACACTAACAACACAGCCAGCCTTGGAAGCTTCACACAGTTGTATCACACTAGCAACATAGCCAGCCTTGGACGCTTCACATAACTGTTATCACACTAGCAACACAGCCAGCCTTGGAAGTTTCACACAACAACTGTATCACTAACAACATAGCCAGCCTTGGGAGCTTCACACAGCTGTATCACACCAGCAACATAACCAGCCTTGGACGCTTCACGAAGCTGTATCACACAGCAACATACCAGCCTTGGACGCTTCACACAGCTGTATCACACTAACAATATAGCCAGCCTTAGAAGCTTCACACAGCTGTACCACACTAGCACATAAACAGCCTTGGACGCTTCACACAGCTGTATCACACTAGTAACAAAGCCAGCCTTGGACGCTTCAAACAGCTGTGTCACACTAGCACATAAACAGCCTTGGACGCTTAACACAACTGTATCACACTAGCAACATAGCCAGTCTTGGACGCTTCACACAGCTGTATCACACTAGTAACACAGCCAGCCTTGGACGCTTCACACAGCTGTATCGCATTAGTAACAAAGCCAGTCCTGAACGCTTCACGCAGCTGTATCACTCTAACAACACAGCCAGTCTTGGACGCTTCATGCAGCTGTATTACACTAACAACATAACCAGCCTTGGACGCTTCACACAGCTGTTTCACACTAGTAACAAAGCCAGTCTTGGACGCTTCACGCAGCTGTATCACACTAGCAACAGAGCCAGTCTTGGACGCTTCACACAGCTGTATCACATTAACAACATAGCTAGCCTTAGAAACTTCGCATAAATGTATTAATTAACCTTGTAGCAAGCCTTTAACGCTTCACACAGCTGTGCTGCATCACACTAGCAACATAATCAATCAAAGGCGCTTCATACATCTGTGTTGTATCGCACTGGCAACATAACCAACCCTAGACGTTTGACACAGCTATTGTATCATACTTGCAACATAACCAGTTTTGGACGCTTCACCCAGCTGTATCACAACAGCAATATAACCCACCTTGGACACTTCATATAGCTGTGCTGTATCATACAAACAACATAACTATCCTTGGATGCTTCAAACATCTGTATCACACTAGCAAAATAACCAGCCTTGGGCGCTTCACAAAGCTGTGTTGTATCACACTAGCAAAAGTACAAGCGTTGGACGCTTCATGCAGCTGTGCTGTATCACACTAGCAACATAACATTACAAGCACTGGAAGTTTTACACAGCTGTCCTTTATGACACTAGCCGCATGAGCAGCCTAGGACGCTTGACATAGCTGTTGTATCATACTTGCAACAATACAAGCCTTAGACGCCTCACATAGCTGTTCTATATCACACTCGCAACAAAACTAGCCCTCGACGCTTCGCACTGCTATATCATACGAGCAATATAAGCCTTGGACGCTTCACACAGCTGTGCTGGATCACACTAACAATGTAACCAACCATGGATGCTTCACTCAGCTGTGCCTTAACACACTATGGACGCTTCACTCAGCTGTGCCTTAACACAATATGGACGCTTCACTCAGCTGTGCCTTAACACACTACCAACACACCCAACCTTGAACGCTTCACGGAGTCGCATCATACAAGCAACAGAAGCCTTGGACGCTTCACACAGCTGTGCTGTATCACAGTTAGCAATAGATTAAGCACTGGACGCTTCACACAGCTGTGTTGTATCACACTAACAATATAATTAGCCTTAGACGCTTCACACCGTTGTATCATAATAGTAACGTAAACCGGGGTCGCTTCACACAGCTGTGCTGTATCGCACAGCAACACAGCCAACACTGGACGCTGTACTCGCCCGTATCACATTAACTACATAGCCAGCCTTCTAAGCTACATGCAGCTGTGCCAGAATAGCTAACATTGCCAGGCTTGGATGCTTCACAAGTGTAACATAGCTAGCCTTAGATAACATAGCCAGAACTGAACACACAGTAATGCAGCCAGCCTCAGACACTTTACGTTTTAACACAGCCAGTCTTGTACATAGTAACACAACTTCACCCAGTTGTATCATAGTCAACACAGCCAGCCTTTGAACCCTTCGATACGACTTGCAACAAAGGTAGGTTTGTGCGCAACATGTGATGGCAACATGAGTGGCTCGCTTGATCCGTCATTTTAAGGTTTTCACGACTTTGGTACTCCACGCCGCCTGCGTCGCTTTGGGGCGCTGAACACATGGTAATATCAAACACGTCCAAATACTTCCAACCATTTAACGTGTGATCATGTACATTCCTTAATCATCGATGACTGTCCATAACGTGATTTTCCAACACTGATCAGTAAGACTATCCGAGTTTTTCATTTATTTGACGATGATTCAAGTGTTGTGGGAAAAGCTCAGTAGGTCTCCATCGTGGGTGTGGCCTGGTCGTAGGAGCCCCCCTAGGGAGGGGGGAATGTCGTATGAGAGAAGGGATTCGTGTTATGACGTCGACCTCACTCGCACACTTCACTACAGAGCAGAAACCTTCTTCCTCAAAGAATGGATTCCAGCACAAGTTAAAAGATAAAATACAGACTGGAGAGAGAGAGAGAGAGAGAGAGAGAGAGAGATTGCAAAATCATGTATCAAGGGGGAAAAAAAGAAGAGAATATACAGGAAATGGCTTATCTGATATGCCAAAAGAAGCTGATGACTGCAATTCGAGAAAAGTATTCGTATTCGACGAAATGAACTCAACGAAAGAAGCGATGAGGCCGAGGGGAACAGAGTGGGATGTGGGCGTGAAGAACACGCACACGCACGCACGAACTTACAGGCTAAATTACACATATATACAGAAGAAAGACGGGGAGAAAGGAGGGATCCGTGCACTAGTGTAGATATGAAAGGAACGGAACGGAGGAGAACGGCGAGATATGGAAAAAGGGAAAGTATGGCATACAGGAAGAGACTGACAAGCATGACAAAGAGAAAGGAGAGAGGGAGGGAGAGAGAGAGAGAGAGAGAGAGAGAGGAGAGCGTGTGCCTGATGTACAAATAGCGCAAAACAATACACAAACTCATTACATTCACTTTGACCATTTTCAGAAAAAAACAAAGAACAAGTCCAGTCGATCTTTAAATTTTTTCAATCACAATGTCTTTTTTATATCTCTTCTTCCTTTCTAAAGAGGCACTTCGTCCACTGGGTACCAGGTTTATCTCTCACGGGGCAAAAGATGAACAACATGTACTTACCTATTGTAATAAAATAGGGGCATGTCGACACTTTGCACCATTATAGCTTAGCAGTTGTCACTGCGGCGCGCAACTCCTCCGTTTAACGTCTCACAATTTTCACCGCACATTCATGAGTTTTTCACGGTTTGGTCACTGAGGGGGGGGGGGTTTCGTTATCCACACTTGGTTTTCACAATTGTCACTTCGTACACTCACAATATAGTCCAGGAAGTTCAAGTCCTGTGATCGGCAGTCATGAAGCAATTTATATTTCAGAGTACCTAAAAGAAGTCAAGTTTAATGTAGCAAAATAGCACCAGCACTTTTTGAGAACTAAGGACGGAGCTGATTACCTGAGTAGTGCTACCTTTGGATACAGTTCACCATTGAGTTCTTGTTACACACAGTTACACCGCCGCTCCACCACAGCGCACCACCAGCTCCACAGCCACGCACAGATCCACTACAACTGTAACACCACCACAGCCACACTGGCAGCGAAAGTCCACCTCACTAGCGGGCGGCCTTGGCGCAGCTTTCCCACCCCTTAACTTTTACTTTTTCTCCGTATGGCCGTTGTAAAACATGCATATGGCATCTACACATATTAAACTACAATATAGTGTGAACTTACCTTAAAAAACTACTGTACAAAAGCAGAAAATTGGTAAATGATAAAGCTTGTGTGTTTACAACGCCATGTCTGCGATCGTATAAAACACAACAATCGCCAGCCAATCGCCAACCACGGTGGGCGGGGCTTGGCTCAGGATGCCAGGCGTCGCCATACATCCCTCGCTCCATTCATTTCTTGCCACACTATAATAATGACAGTTTTTTTTTTCCGATATGACATATTGGGTTATAGCAACATGGGCGCAGATTTATATGCCCAGGGACTAACGGCGAATAGAAGATTACGCTCTAAGTACGCCGAGGATATATACGTGTGCGTCCGAACCTCGCGTTGAAATAGAGTGAGCAGTTATCATGATCTATACAGCAGGATCCATCCACGCCCGATCTTCTATGGGTCTTATTTGAATAATCGAAGATAATCTGAATCCTGTGGAGTATAGGAATACGCGGGGGATGTTATCGGTAATGAGGAACAGCCAGCTGATGCCAGCAAGGTACGCCCTCTGCTTTTAAAGTCGTAGTCAGCTGGAGTATACGCCATGAATATAGAGAGCATGTGTTGGTGGGGGAGCAGCTGTTTGCAACCGGGGCAGCGAGCGAGCGAGAGCAGCCGTAGTTACCTCACATTATCGATCTGGCTTCCTGCGTATGTCCGCTTGCCATTGTTCATAGCGGATCCGGTCAACAGCTGCGGCCCCTCCTGACTCATGCCTTTGCCCGCATGACACGTGTATTCATTGTAAATTATGAAGGGAATCGACTGGGCCATCTGCCAAACCAAATGCGTTCCCCCTAATTCTCGGCTTGAAATGTTTGATATAAAATTGAGGCAAAGTTTGTAATTTTCAAAGCAATTTAGACGCGTTAAAATTGGTCCGTCGGTTTCCAAATGTGACAGTTCATTTTCAAATGTGACAATTTATTTTGATGTAGTGAATAAACGTATTAAACCGTATCATATGTTTACGGTAAGACTTTGGCGATAAGATGAAATTCGAAAAACGAAATCTTCAATATAAACAGTAACAACATTTTTGGAATGAATGACTTTTGCGGGTACTTAAAAAGACCAACATTTTGTAGTTCCTACCCATTTTCTGACATTAATTACTGAAGATAAGCAAGAAATGTTCGATGCTTAAATA
>JAUUDW010447747.1:0-12583 GCA_032361385.1 Panulirus guttatus | reverse complement strand
CATTTTTTTCCCTTTCATTAACCCCTGTATTTCAATTATGGTCCGGCCTTTAAGTGGACTTCTGTCCGTTCTCCAGTAGCCTCCAGCGTAAAATGAAAAACAAATACTCTGCTTGGGGCATTAGGTGAGCCCTCTGGCGTCTGGACGGCCGGTAGGCGTGTGAAGTGTCCGCTCAGACTTCTATTATGTTGGTTTGGTATACCGCTAACATATCCCATGTCTTAAACTGAAAAGCAGGATGGATGGTTTAATGGAAATATATGAAGACGGGTATGTGCCGGCCCACTAGTGATATGTAGTAAATATATACAGCAAGAGGCAACAAATGGTGTGGTTGGTTCAGTGTTGGCAAGATGCGATGTCTTCAGTTACTACAAATCTGCAGCTGCTGTAAATTAGTTTTCCTCTTCGATTCTTTTGCTTTACGCTTCATATTGATCGTCAGGATGTTACCGCGCCAGTTTTCTTCCAATGCTTGAAGCGACTACTTCTTAATGACCTCTCTTATATTTTACTCGTTGAATCTACACTTCAGAGACCGTATACCGTAGGCCATTACATTGAGAATATGTTTAGTGTTGTCAGGAGCCAAGGGAACCCCTGGGCTACGTATTACGGGAAGGAATGAGAAGCTGTGGAATCCGGGGATTGGCGGATGGTGTCGCTACCGGGAGGTTTCTTCCGCGGAGTGACCAGGCGGCCGCCGCTGGCTCACGGACGATAAGACGCCGTGTTACACTCCAATTTTTCCTGAGTTTTATCTTCCTCCACCAGGCTAAGGCAGGTCAGTGTGACGTCACAGCTGCTGGTTCCTCTTATAGAAAATACATTTCAGGGTTAAGCTCACAAGCCTGAAGAGAGAGTAAATTGTCGTGGTACAAATGATGCAAATGAAGTATAACAGGTTATGTCAATGGTAGCCTCGGAAAGAACAGTAGGTATGGAAGATTAAGTTTTTCGCTGTTGATTTCATGTTGGTGTTGCAGACTGGAAGAGGCTGTGAGAGCGTGTGTATAACTATCCTGCAGTACCTACACGCTTCTTGTGTTTACTGCTTTTGACGGCATGAATTTTCCTTAAAGGCTCCTAATCATGGGATGTTAGACTTTGCTTATCTGAGTAAATCTTATGATCCATAAACATGAATATATATGAGCAATATTTGGACTGCAGAAATGTTATCTACCTCCCTATATCCTACTTGTCTTTCTCCCAGTGAAAGTAAATACACTGTTGTTCCTCTGTTTCTTTGTCCTTCATTATGCAAACAATCAAAAAATATATATATACCGTCCTTCCTTCAGTTTGAGGCCGATTAAGTTGAACTTGAAAGGCGCGTACCCTGTTTGAGTACGACCAGATGTAATTTTTATTTTTCTATTCTTGTTAAGGTCCGTTAAAGGATTTAATAGGGTTCAGTTTCAGACTCTACAGCAAGAGGTTCAGGTTAGCCTGTATCGCTCTCCTGACCGTGGGAGTTTGATATTCTGTGACGGCCATGGTGGATGTTGGATTAGTATGAAATGTGGAAACTTGACGAAGGACCATTTCTGGTGAGCTTCGATTCAGGTGACCATCCAGTGGTCTCTGTGAGGTTAAATTGTAAATGGCTGACGGTCAGATGACGCCGGAAACAAAGTGATAAGAACAGCTCAACTGGTGGGATAAGATGCAGCTATATCTCTTGGGAATTTGCCACGTTTAATCTTAACCAAATGAGACAACTGTTTACATATCCCTTTCTACAGTCCCTTACAATGCACAGGACAGTTATGATCTGAACCTGTTCTACTATATTTTAGGGTCAAATGTCACAAGATAATCAATTTATTTCTTTTTAGCCATTACTTATCCACTTTTCAGTCAATGTGCATGAAATCTGGCATAAAGAAGTCTTTTTAATTGTCTCATACTGTGCATATACCAAATCTGTAATTTGTCCATCTCAAAGTATTCTTTAAGGGTCGAAGGTTACCGAATGAGTACAGTTTTGATTGTACAGACAATACTTAGAATATCATTCTCCTGTCTCGGCTCACCATTATGTGTGCCGCGCTGCAAGGTTCAATGATGATCTTATCTCTTATGTCACCTTCCTCCAGACTTTCCACACTAAATTATCTTCCTCTGGCATTTCTGCTTCTCTCTGTATTCTAATGCATAGTTCCTTTCCAGCTGTTCTGTCACGGTAGTCGCTCATCAAGCGAATTCTCCTTATCTTGTCAACAGCGGCAGCCCTCAGTATTCTGTGACATCTATATTCTCTTTTTTCTCCATAAACGATCTTTGTTTAGCATCTAATCGTTTTTACTCTAACATTTCCACACCATTTACGTCATTCCACTCTACCTTCCACTTCCAGATTTGATCTTTTTCTTGCACTGAATATTTCTTCTTTCTGAATTTGGACCTCGTCATCACAGCAAAAACTCAGTCTACCCATATCTTTTTCCCAAATCTCACTCATTTCCAACTATTAGATCCTCAAAACACCAAAGGTCAATCCAGCAATAACATAAGTAAGTTAGGCTTAACCAGGACACCACATATTCATCATCGTAAAATCTGCATCCCAGAAGTTGTTTCTGTTGTACAGGTGCCACTGTGAGCAGTTATCCCAAATCTAAAGGGGTCATATTCGCCCCTGTATTGAGTACTGCTTGCTTATCTAGCTTATGTCCTCTTCCACCTCTGTCTTAGCCAGAGTGGAATCAGCGTCCCTTCACCTTAACTATTCCCTCGCTATCATCTCCCTTCAACCATCCCTTTCTGTCCGCCATGATGTTGCTTCCCTCTCTCTATTCCGCTGGTATTATTTCGGCCACTGCTCTCGCAAGCTGTGTGAACCCTTTTCCCCCAAGACCTGGACCGACTCCACGTGTCTTGCTGCTGCACCCCATCGTTTTTGTATAAACTGACTGTCATGATACCTTTTGTGTCCTCGTACAGTGTTTGTCTTGCTCTCCTGCTATAGACTTTCCAACCTTTAACGTCTTCAGACATCTGAACCTGAATCAATTCCAACTGTACTTTTTTTCATACTTTCATTACGCTACCTCTCATGAGAGATGTCCATGACTGGTACATGCCTTACTCCGCGACATAACTGATGATTTACAAAAAAAAAATGCCAGTATATACTTGTGACATTCGGCACTAATATGTCTTGCCATATACCCCGCAAAAAGATTTAGATAAAATGGTGAGGAAAAATTTGCCCTTTTCTACAGGATAGAGGACACCTAAAATTAGTTTCTTTTGCCATCATTGCATTTTATCCAACCAGTGTTGATGATATTCATTCAGTAACTGCTGCTTCCCTCAACTGACATTGGTGATACTTGATAGAAAGCTACATCAGGTGTGTACGGAAGGAGACCTTCGCCCCCTCATCCACCCTGAGACTCTCCTCCGCTTCCATGGTTCCATTCACTATCACGTCCACTCCCAGGTATCTGAAACACTTCACTTCCTCCAAGCTTTCTCTATTCAACTGACCTGTCTCTCCGTAGTGCTAAACCTAATAACCTTGCTGTTATTTACATTTACCCTCTACTTTCCTCTTTCACACACTCTTCCAGACTCAGACACCAAATTCTACAGTTTCTCACTCAAAACTGCTACCAGTGCCTTGTCATCAGCAAACAAATTTAACAGCCGTGGTGGTATCACGCACCCCTGCTACAAATTCACTTTCACGTGGAACCACTCACATTCCTGTCTATGTACTCGCACACACGTCCTACTCACTTGATGAAAACTCCTCACTGCTTCTTATAGTTTTCCTCCCACACTATATATTCGTAACACATTCTACAAAGCATTTCTTAAACCCTTATCATATGCTTTCCTTGGATCCTTAAATGCCACGTACAAATCCCTTCTTTAAGTATTTCTCAAACACATTCTTGAAAGCGAACACCTGATCCGCCCTTCCTTTACCAATCCAAAAACCGCATTGTTTCTCCACAGCCTGATGCTTTGTGCCTGCTACCAAACTCTCAGTCACTACGCTCCCATACAACTTACCAGGTACACTCAACAAACTTATACCTCTGTAGTTTGAACACTCACCATTATCCCATTTGCCTTTTTACAGTTGCGCTCTACATGCATTCCACCAATTCTCAGGCACTCCACCTTGATCCATACATACGTGTGAACATACATTCCAAATCCTAACTAACCAATCAACAACACAGTCACCCCTTTTTATAAGAAATTCAACTGCAATACCGTCCGCTCCAACCTTGTCACATTGCATCTGACGCAAGGCTTTCACCACCTCTTCTCTCTTCATCAAACATTTGTCACTACCCTCTCACTTCTCATACCACCCAGACCCAAGCACCGTACATCTGCCACCGTATCATCAAACACATTCCAAAGTCCTTCATGTACTCACAACATCTCACTCCTTCACTACCTGTTATTATTTCCCCATTTGGCCCCTTCACAGATGTTCCCATTTGCTTTTTTTTTTCTTCCTCACACTATTAACCACATTCCACAACATCGTATTCTCCCTAAAGTTTACTGATATTCGCTCATCTCAACTCTCATTTGCATTCATTTTCAACCCCTGCACCTTCCTCTTGGCCTCCTGCCGCTTTCCTTCATATAGCTCCAAGTCACTTGCACTCCTTCCCTATAAATACCGCCAATTTACCTCTCTTTCCTCATTCACTAACACTTTACTTCCTCATCCCACCACTGAAAACACTGCTCTGTGTTGTGTTGGTGTGTCTTGTAGTGTCGTGCTGTGTTGGGCTGGATTTAATGTCGCTGGGTCGTGTTGTGTTAGGCTTGGTTATATTGAGCTTTGTTCTGCTGTGTTGGGTTATGCTGTCTTGTGTTGGTTTGTTTTCTTTGCTTGTCTTATGCGGTGTTGTGTTGGCTTTGGTTTAATTCGGTTGATTTACCTTGGGTCGGTTTGGGTTTTGTTGGTTACGTTGGCTTAGCCTTGGCTGTATTGTGCTGTGCTGGGTTGTTTAGAACAACAAAACCCTGTATGACAACTTTTCTAAGCATTGTAACTAAGGTTTTTCACCTTCGATAACTGTTGCTACTAACACTCTTTACAATTAATGTTGAGACCATCCCTCAGCACATTATGGCCAACATTGTGCAGGTGGACTAGTCTCCAGCATATGACTGATCCAATAGCAAAAGAAGAGTCCAGTACCAGTGTCTGGGGAAGACTAGGAGAGTGGCCAGGTGGGCGTCTGTGATAATACCAGTAATGTGTCTAGCCTCCAGCTGGCCGTGGATACCCCTCCCCACGCCCACCACACACTCATCCCCTCCTCACACCACAATTCCTCCCCTCTCTCTCTCTCTCTCTCTCTCTCTCTCTCTCTCTCTCTCTCTCTTGACACTATAAATAACACGATGGACGCGATATGTGATGGTAATACACGTGGTAGAGTCATATAGTACAAGGTCAATCCTGGAATCGATTCTTTACATATATTTTAAAGCTAATTGGTCATCCCTATGAGTGACGTCAAGACGTTGGACGATTCTCGTTGGCTACAAGGCTGTGACGTGTGAGCTGCTGGTCAATATATAGCTGGCCACAGACGATGCGTGTCTCAGAGGCTCGTGGAAGACGGTCAGGTGAAGGGCTCCAGCTGCTGTAAGACTCCAGCAGTTGATGCCGTCTTGGAGGAACATCTTCAGAGACAAATCTTCTCGTCAAAATCTCGGTAAGTTTACCACAATAGCATCATTGATCCGTGGACTGGAGTGCGTGATTTGTTCCCCCTGCCGATGGTGGGTAAGGTGGAAGATGTCAGTCCTGGACCAGCCAGAGAGACGGGGAGGATGTGGCCAGGTTTTGCAAGAGTACCAACGAAAGCAAGCAGGAAGATAAGCTCCTTCAGATGTTTATCATTGAGGTAGACGTGAGTGTGTAGTCTTTGTTGGTCAACTTTACTAGTGGCTCAGTAATGATAAGACTTGTTACTTTACTAGTGGCTCAGTAATGATAAGACCTATTACTTTACTAGTGGCTCAGTAATGATAAGACCTATTACTTTACTTTCCTGAAGAGTCAGGTGATCTGAGATAATGTATTGAGGTCAAGAAAGATTGCCATCATGCTGGGAGTGTGGCGGGTGTTGTTTCAGGAGTCGCTGGTGATGGTGAGGGAGAGACTGGCCGGGGGCGCCCTGCTCCTGCTCCTGCTCAGTGCTGCCTGCCTGCTCCACCTCAGCCGTGGACTTCGCCATGACCTGGCTCCTACCCCGACCAACCTCCTCCGCCCACCTCCGTGAGTTGTGTTCATCTTACACTTCACATCTCGCCTCAGGTTCCCTCAACATTGATAACTCTCCAAGCTGATGTTTCCACATTAATGTTGAGTTTCATTACTGCCAATTACGTGTTAATCATGATCTCTTTCATTAATGTTCATCAGTGTCAGTTACGTTCATTTTCTTACTAGAGTTCCTTTCCATTTGTAATGTTCACTTCTGCTGGAGTTCCTTATTAGCTAACATTCTCAGTTTTCCTGTATTGCTGAGTCTGTCGGTTGTCTTAGCTGCTTGGGCTGACCCCGACCCTATCTGGGACCACTCTTCTAATATCATGGATCCGTTTTTTACCTCAAATCCTTCACGCTGTAACTATACACACTCACCCCCAGTTGGTTCATCTGATCTCACTCTCATAAATGTATCTATTTTAAAGGCACCTCCCCCTCCAGCAGCCCCTTCTAAACGTAAATATTGACACTTCAACAAAGCTGACTGGAATAGTTTACGAAAATTCTTTTCTGACTTTCCTTGGGTAAATTACTGTCTCTTATGTGGTGATGCTTCTGCCGCCGCCAGACTCATAGCAGAGGTTGTTGTTAAGAGAATGGAAGCATATATCCTCTCTTCTCCAAGACGACTTCTTCATCTAATCCATGGTTCAACCGTTCCTATTCTGAGGCCATTCAGGCAAGGGATCAGGCATATCGGGCTTGGAAAACTCTCTTTCCTGAGACTCTCTTTCAACTTTCATCACTGCCCGTAATCACTGCAAGTGCGATATCCGTGTGACGAACCGTTCCCTTATTCAAAGCAAGTGCAATAACCTCTCATCATCTACTGATAGATCTTTCTGGTCTTTAGCTAAGAGCACCTCTAACAACAGCTGTCGCTTTACCTTTCCGTCACTTTTCCGTTCTGACGGTACTATAGCTGTCTCTCCCGTTCACAAAGCAACTTTCTTTGGTTCCGTTGCTCCTCCGACTTTACCTCGGTTGACTCTAACATTCCTGCACCCCCGGATGCCCCTCTTACTAATCCTTTGCCCGTTCCTGTAATCTTTTTCGAACTGTCCCAAAAACCACTTCTCTCTCCGGACATAAGCAAGGCTTATGGTCCTGCTGGCATCCATCCCCGTGTACTGAAAGAGTTTGCCTCAGAACTTGCACTTGTGCTTGCTCGTCTCTTCCGATTCTGTTTAAAACCAAAACTTTTCGTTATTCTTGGAAACATGCGTTGATACATCCCATCCCTAAGAAAGGTGGTCACACTGACTCCTCTAACTCTCCTCCTGTTGCTTTGACATCTACCATTTCTAAAATCTTTGCATCCCTCCTCAACTCCCATATCCTTAAACACGAAAATCACAGTCTTCTCTCTGATCACCAGCATGGCTAACGTAAAGAGAAATCCACTGGTGATATTCTTTCCTACCCGACTAATGTCTGATCATCATCCCCGAAAGATCTGTGAATCCTATGTAGTTGCCCTTGACATATCCAAAGCTTTAGAGGTCTTATCTCTAAAGTCCCCACTTTTGGCTTCCCTCTCTCACTTTGCTCCCTCATATCTAGCTTCCTCTATAGCCGATCTATCTCCGTGGTTGTTAATAGATTAGCCTCCCCGCCTTTCTCCATTAACAGCGGTATCCCTCAAGGTTCTGTCCTGTCTCCTACAATATTTCCCTTTAATCTACGACTTCCTCTACTCCACATATAACAAAATGCACTCATACTCTGACGACTCGACAATGCATTCGTCCACATCCTTCATTTCTGCTCCTTCCTCTCACACTCAGTCTGCATCTCGTCTCACCATAGCTTCCTTAATAACACCGACAGGATCTCTCGGAGAGGGGTGGGGGGGTTGACATAACCTTGTTAAGTTTAATGCATCCAAAACCCAGTTTTTGCCCAAATTTCTCTGGAAAATTCCTCACAAACTTTCCTATATCCATCGACAGTTTTGTAATTCCGCCTGTTAACTCACTGAACATACTTAGTATTACTGTAACATACAATCTTTCTTGGAAACCCCACATTACGGAAACAGCCAAGCCTGCCTCTAAGAAACTGCCTAGATGTCGAAATTTCTTTTATTTCGAACAGTAGTCTTGTTTATACGAAGGACTGATCCGTCCTTGAATGGACTGCTGCTCTCACATCTGGAATGGTTCTAGCTGTACATCCTTAATTGACAGAGTTGATTCGAAAGCGTTCCGACTTATAAAGTGTCTCAGGCTAACTTCCGAATTTGACCCGCTTGCCTTGCTTGCAATGTTGGTTCACTTTCCCTCTTCTACAGGTATTACTTTGGCTTTTCCTCCCGTGAGCTGGCTGCTTGTGTGCCCCCACCACTAGATGACTGTGAAAGCCGAGACGGGGTCACTGGCGTACGTTTGAAATTAAGAGAAAGATCATGCCTGACTGCAACACCAAATCAGATTACATGTGTGAATAAGTTAATCCAAGATTCAGTAACCCAGGTCGTCTGGGGTAAATAGGGTGGAGTTCGATGTGTAACCACCTTATCCTGGTGGTTTTTGGGTAATTTTAGCAATATATGCCGAATCGAACGAAGAGTTGTACACATAAATGCCGTACATTTCTTTCACTATGATCAGCCGTTTCATAAGATATTCACCCAGCTTCTCAGTACTCCTGTGGAACTGATGATCAGTACTCTAGATCAGGGGTCTTCAAACTTTTTGAAGCCACGGAACGTTTTCGGTGAAATACTGAATTACTGAAATTTGTCCAAGAAGTTCCAGTATAGTCATGATTTAGCACAGTAAAATGAAAAATTAAGAATAACTGACACATCACATGGTGCTTCTTACTGACGTTCTGATTGTTGTGTGTTTACTGCTTTGTTGTGACCGCGTGGGGGCAGCATATATCAAGTCTTTATGGGATTGTCAATTCTCTCTAAACAGTTCTGAATCTTGGATATCTTATCATCCACATCAAATGATGTGATGAAAACGTATCTCAAAGAATTTCAGCCTAGACTTTTTCCTACGTAAAATAAAAGACCAAATCCTGTTGAACATAATCTACTTCCCCTCATTCGAGGTGAAACGTTTGCCTGCGAGTTTGTTTCCATTACTCCAGAAGTTTAAGAACACATAATCAAAGAAAGTGTTCGATATGCAAATGTGTGTTAAAAATAAACGTGATGTCAATTTAATGGGTGATGAGCTAAGATCTTTAGGGACTTCTTTAGTATTTTAGTTATCACATATTGCCCTCTAAAACACTCTACTTCTCTTATGTAGAGGAAGTCAGTGTTGAATATGCAATCTCTAGAAACCATTTTCAGCTTTAGAATAGTGTCATGCATTTTTGTAATAATATGGACGCAGACAGGAATAAACTGACAAAGTGTTCATGGTATTTTCACGATTGAAAAGTCATTCAGCCAGTTAGGAATTTGTGAGGAATGTGTTGCTGCGGACGAAATTATTGTTGTGCTATAGTACGGGTACAACTCTCTCCAACAATTTACACGAGATAAACCTGTGAGGCCTGGTTATTAACTGTGTGGTAATCCAGGATACTGGCAACTTTGATCTATACTGTGGTAAAAGTTCAGTGGATAAAATGAATGAAGACCTGTCAGTCGGTTGAAAGACTGCACTGAAAATGTTTGAAACCGTAGAGGTAACCATGTCACTCTCTGTTCTTTTTGAGAACTTTGTCACCAGTTACGACTTATAGATCACCTCGGGAATCTTGGATATCAAGCAACAGGAACCATAAAGGAAAGCAAAATGAACAAGTGTCCGCTGAAGCAATAAATGTGATGAAAAAAAATGAAATCACATGATTACGAGTTTGATAGAAATGCAGGTATTCCGTTGATCATTGGCTTGATACTGAGTGGCTTACGTTTGCCAAAATAGCTACAACTTGGAAGGAGATATCAAGGCAAAAGATAATATTCTTCAACAAAGTGATATGAATAATCATATTGAAGATATTTGAGGTATTGATCACCAAGACTGGGTAGCTGGAAACTATTCCACGTCCATTATAGAAAAAGAAATGTCAGTAGCACCTTTTATCACAAATCGTCGATATGACTTTGGCGAAAATGATCATCGATTCGTGCATCAAGATCAGAACGAGCACATGGATTTGCTGGGTATGAAGGGAGATACCTGTGTACCATGCATGAAGTTGGATGATCAAGACGGGATGATGGGAAGAAAGTGTACAGTAAAGGTATCAGGCACTTCCACGATATTAGCTGATCTTCGATGAAATGGTAAATTCCATTTCATTGCGAAGCGACAGTTCTGGAGACGATGCCAAAAGAAAGATAGAGAGTAGAAAAATGCGAAAACAAAGAAAAGACTGAAATATATTAGTCAAAATGCAATGTAACCCTGTATATTGAATGTTTTGGACCCTACCAAAAATAACAGTGAGATGCTGCCACTTCAGAGATGCAAGTTGTATCATAAAATTATACTGTAATATGAAGGTTATTTTTGAAAGTATACAGTCGTTTTATATCTTACCAATGTTCTCATTTGAAAAAAAGGCAAATTTCTAGAAACGAAACATGTTTAGACACACATCTATTATTTCAATTCCATCTTCCTGATAATTTCAAAA
This sequence comes from Panulirus guttatus, assembly GCA_032361385.1. NCBI lineage: Eukaryota > Metazoa > Arthropoda > Malacostraca > Decapoda > Palinuridae > Panulirus > Panulirus guttatus. The sequence goes on along the minus strand of JAUUDW010447747.1, from coordinate 1,704 downwards.
TATTACCAAACAATTCTCTAATGAAAAATCGAGACACCGGGTTAAACTCCACAAGTCTCTCTTCACGAAGCACACTAGCATGTCGCACTTAAAATCTGATCAATTTTTGCCGGTATCACCAGCAAATCTATTTTGCACCCCATTCCCACCCTGTGAGTGATAGCGCGAAGGATTACAGAGGTCACAAGAGTCTTTATCAGACCCCAGTAGGCAGAAGCTCATTTTAAAAATGGTTGCAGTATCGGTTCACTGCATAAGGAAATATCATCGACTAGATGCAAAAAGTGGATACAATCTTAGAACTTCAGGAGTCTTACTATTAACAATGAGGCGTAACATTTCTTGCAGCACCTCAACAAAACCTCCCTTCACACAACGCACCATTCCATCTCTTCTTGCACATGGATCCACAGAATTTTTCTATTTATTCTTCGCCACCGTAAAAAACATCTGTTTAAGTTTTTCTTGCAGCTGCGAGCTCCATATTTCTCTTATTTGAAAGGCTAATTATACTGATGAATTTGTTTGCTATAACGATATATATCTATGAATCGTAAACATTACTCAGAATGCCTTTCATGTTCTGAATGACTGTTAACTACCCACTGTTCGACATGTCAGTCTATGCCCAAACAACCAAATAGATGACATTGGCTAGGAAGTTTTGTCATTAATTCATCAATTCTTAGCTAGAAAGAAAAAATGAATGATAGTACGTAAGTTAAGTGAGCCAAAGCTTAAACCCATAAAGCTGAACTGCAGTGTTTATAACACTGAGTGCACCAAGGATGAAGATATGGGAACCTTAAGTTACTGTGTATTGTATTTAGTGGAATATCTGCATGCATGGAACACGATTTACATTCACGCCCATGTCAACAGTCTGCTGGTGCTGTCACACTGATGGACCACCATATGTCTGCCGAATTTATCAAAAGGACACATCCCACGTGTGGTGCTGGCTCATCGACCTTTTCTTTAGAGAAAGAACAATGTTGAAAACATCAACTTGCAACCAAAATTCATTTTATTTTTTTAATCTTATCGTTTTACATCATTGTCGTATGCAGCATTTTATCGTCTCATTACTTCGAAGTTCTATATATAATTAGTCTCACATAAATCAAAAACATTATCATGACAACTGAAATATACTGTCACTTTGGATTAACATACAGGAACATTAATCAATCCTCTGATATGTATCCCGTAACGAAAAAAAATAAATGAATGAATTCTTTAGGAATTCTATATACATAGCATACGACTCTTTTTTTTCGAGAAGTTAACTATTCAGAAGCCGAGAATAAAGTAATAGGTTATCAAATGTATATTCCACAATGCCCTCACTTTGTAGTGTCATTTTTCTTCGAAATGGATTTGTGGCATTTAGCATCCTACACATTCTGTATATATTTTGCTTGTAATGACCATCTCCCTGTTGTAGTCTCAGAAAATTCATCATATATTTGGGTCCCCGTATCATATAAAGGTTTTCTCTCCTGCATACTTGTCATTTCTTGAATTCACTTCTCTTGGTTTTTGATAGCCATCTCTCAGCAAAAGGCTGGGGGATGCATCTAACATGCAGAGAGCCTTGGGTTAATTCTCTTACCCATGAGACTGTTCCTGCACTATGAATATATATGAATATTATTATTATTATTATTATTATTATTATTATTATTATTATTATTATCATTA
>JAUUDW010447637.1:274-12584 GCA_032361385.1 Panulirus guttatus | reverse complement strand
ATTTTTTTGATGATGTAGATGTCTTGTGTGACCCATAAAACAGACGCAAATAATAATAATAATAAATAATAATAATAATAATAATAATAATAAATAATAATAATAATGATAATATTAATAACAATTATAGTAATAATAATGAATATAAAAACAATAATACTAATAATAATAATAACAATCTAAGTAACAATAATGATAATTATAAAAATAATAATAATAATAATAATAATAATAATAAATGAACATAAATGAACAGATAGCACAATCCCATAGTCTACTTGTCAAAATATCTCCATCTAAATATGCCACATATCAGACAACCATAGAACACAGGAAAATATAATATGAGAAAACAATTCTGTGCTTTTAGAATGCCAGTTCGTGAAAGCATTCCACTCATAGTTCAGGAGACACAATGTGCACTTGAGCAGCATGACTGGGAGGCCACAATACCTCCAGCATCATTAGGGAAGCCAAGGATCCGGAAAGTCGAGTAAACACGATATCTTTTCCCACTTTCTACGAGGCTGTCGGGCCAATACAGCCGTTTTCTTTCACTCTCCTGAGACTCTCGGCCAATACAGTCATTTTCTTTTTTCTTATGTCCTCTTCAAGCCCAGGCCTTAAATGATTATAACAATAATGGCTAATAATGACAGAAAAGTAAAGAAAAAAGAAAATAAATACTAAGAGTTTTGTATAAAGTGAAAAATCTGCCCTTCAAAAGTAAGCAAGTTTAAATATAAGTGTTGGGAGAGCCATGAGAAGGCGAGGAGTTCCAGAGTTTAGCGGCTCAGGGAAAGAAACAGAGGTCGCAAAGGCTTATTCCTGAGTTCCCCCAAGTAACGCATTATGAACAGAATAAAGTTGCTTATGAGATCATCTCTCTACTTGATTACGCTGGTTCTGGAGCACCTACAACTATTCGCTTTAAAGATCTCTGTTAAAAAACAATATTTACGTTGGTATGCGATCGCTTACATGAAGAAAAATTTGTGAGAATTGCAAGAATAGAGGCCATGGCTGTGTAATCTTACAGAAAACAGAATCTAAAAATTGAGAAGCTCTCACACAAATGCTTGAATATCTGTAACTGAACGTGTCGAAGACCTTCACAACTCAAAGAGAAAATATTTATACGAGATTACATGAGGTTTTCAGCATGACATGTAACGGTGAGTGTACCATATATCACAGCAGTATTACGAAAGGCTGAGATATGGAACCCTATTTTGCAATTTTCTATGGCGAGAATACTCTAGACTTTCTGAGCAACAGGAGTACCGGAAAGCAATAAATAATGGACCCTTCCATGACTGGTGTGTGTGTGTGTGTGTGTGTGTGTGTGTGTGTGTGTGTGTGTGGAGCTGAACCTAGTGTTTTCCTGCGGACAGCTTGTGTATGTGTGTGTGGAGACCGGGTGTGGTTTCCCGCAGACAGTTTGGTACTAGTATGTGTGGACGCCTGGTGTTTTTGAATTCAGGATTAAGGTTAAGATTGATTCTAGTTTGCTGTGGGATTTTGTTTTTTCTGTAGGATGTATGTAGCTTGTAACTGATAGATATTTTATGGTTCGTTATTGTCTGTGCATCACCCTCCCACAGTGAGCGAGGTGGACGTCGTGTGTCTCACCAGAAACTTCACTCCTGAGCACAACGCTCTGTCCCTGACGTTCCCTAGCCACCTGCTATCACCTTCCTTTGTTAAATTCTATCACGTTCTCCTGTTCTCATCTATGATCATGTTTATTTTCATTTTAACACTTTTGATTCCGTCGTTATCATGATTCTGATGACATCTGTCAGGCATCGTGCTATGCTTTATTCGAATTTGCTGTCATTATCTGATATCAGTATCTCAAACAGAACTATTAGCTTAGATCCTCCTTCTTGTATTAGTGTTATGAAACTCATTTTGTATTCATGTCTTCTTGCTCATGTCCCGTGTCTGCCACATGAGTAACACCATCGGGGCTGGCTAGGTCATCGTTATCCAGAAATATGGCTGGGATTCCACCCTGCCCAGCGCTGAGTTCTCTTTAAGATGATCCATTGCCTTGTGTACGTCGGTTCCAACTGTCTCAGCATGTGTAACTTTTCAACATAAAGTTTTGGTCGAAGCGATGCAGAGCTGTACCGGCCACCTGTCATCTTCCTCATTCTCTGGGGTTCACTCTCATGTCTCTCCTCCCTCCTGGAGGGTTCAGCCTCAGAAATCGTGCTTGTTTTGGCTTTGTTTATACATGAGAACAGTTCCTTTGGTTTCCTATCAACGTTCTCCTTTGTTTTTCCTTCATCAAATCTCTATTTTCACCGGTGGGATTCCATTACTCCTTAGTCAACTCTGTTCTTTTTTTATCGAGTTCTTCTTTTTCATTGTTTGTTACTAGTCTTATCTTCCTTATCCACGTCCTTCTATTCCTCTGTTTTTTCTCTCTCAGTACTTTGCGTTTCTCACTGTTATTCCTTTTTATGTTACAAGTAGTCTGGCTCTTTGTTTTATCTTCTCGAAGAAAGTGAGAGCAAGAGGAGAGACGAGGGAGAGTGTGGAGATGTGTCGCAGTTAGTGAGAGTAGGCACCTGGTGGTGATGATGGAGGGTAGTGGCACTCACCTGATGGTGGTGATGGAGGGAGATGGCACTCACCTAAGACTGGCGGTGGAGGATGGTAATGTAGAAGAATGGTGGCACTCACCTTGGGCTGGTGGTGGCTGATGGTAGTGTAGGAAGGTGGTGGTACTCATGTGGTGTCAGAGAGTAGTGGCACTCACCTGGGCTAGTGATGGGTGGTAGTGGTGGTGCAGGAGGATAGTGGCACTCACCTGGGCTAGTGATGGGTGGTAGTGGTGGTGCAGGAGGGTAGTGGCACTCACCTGGGGCTGGCGGTGGAGAGGTGGGTGTCTGGCTCTGGTGTGGTGGAGGTCGGGGGGTCGGTATACACAGGTTTGATCTGAGTCGACTGGAATATGAAGTGTTCTCCAGACCTGTGGAGGATGACGTCATGGATTCCAGAACATGGCTATAAATCTGATTTGTTTCTGTGTGTGTGTGTGTGCGCTTACCCCTGAAGAGTTTTATATATAGATTCTTTATTTTCAGCTGTGGGTATATTTCAGTTTCGTATTCCTCATTCTGCTACGTCCTGTTGTGACTAACCTGTTGATGTCGAAGTCAGAGATGGAGTTGCCGTTGTCGTAGACGCACCTGCCGTTGCTGCAGATCTTGCCGTTGCCGCAGTCGGACCCCTCGGCGGCCGGCCGGTACGAGACGCAGTAGCCGCTGGAGGAGTCGAAGCAGAAGAGCTGCGCGCACACCCGGTCGTCCTTCTGCGGGGCAGTCGGGGGCAGGGGTTACGGGCTGTGTCTTGGGTGGTGGTGGGGAGAAGACTGTGTATGCGGGTCGAGCTGTGGTAGAGGATGTGTCTGAGGACGGAGAAGTAGGAGGAGGAGGAGGAGGAGGAGGAGGTGACGAATGGAGGAAAGAGGTCACAGGTCATATTCATACTGTGGAGGGGAAGAAGCCTAAGGTCATTATCTTTGGCGAGAAGGGAGTATGTCACAGGTCGTGTTTACACTGTGGAGGTAGGAGGTCACAGGTTACGTTCATATTCTGGGGGTAAGAAGTGTGAGGTCAGGCGTGTATGACAGATAGTAGATCATATCAGTAAGAAAGCCACGCAGGAAAAAGCGGCCCTGACCAGTCTGTACAAAATCTGGCTCCTCCCAGAGAATTACAAGATTACACCTGGTCAAAGCCATGATCCTACCTGTCCTAACCTACTCACCTATTCCAACGTTCCTCGCCTCAGAATCAGGCATGCTGAACTTACGGAGGATTGAGAATGAGGTTCTACGACTCACCACGAATGAAAATTACCCCCTGCATTAAAACACCGTAGAGCAGCACTAACGACTAGAAATTCTGGTAGAGACCTGAAGGCAACGATGATGTAAACAATGGAAAAATCAGAGACCTGGAATATAGTACAATCATGGAACTCCCTTGGTTTTGTCGAGGCCTCAAAGCTCTTAAGAGAGGCTCCAGTCATCCATCGATATACACAATGAACAATATTTAGTTTAGTTTAGCAAATCTCGTACATAAACTAAAAGATACAGCACAACTACACAGACCCCTCGTCTGCTGGGGGTATATAGATAAGGCACCAAAAGCATGCGCTCAGAAAATCCTCCACATACGCCAGAAAATTTACACCACAGGCTTGTACAGACCTCAACCTCCTCTTCTATTTCAAACATCTCCTCTCCTCCAACCACCCTACAAAAATAAGATGTGGAGGGATGTTTCTGGGGAGGGTGGTGTGGTGAGTGGAGAAGGCCAGCCAGGCCTCTAAAATTCGGACTGTTTCATGATGCTGGATACAAGAGATATGAGGGATAGAGGCGGTGAAGCAGCACTGTGTCCAACACGATTCTGTCCCGAGCATTTGAGCAAGGAATTGTCCTACCTCAGTAGAGAGAGAAGGGCATACACTATACATTGAAAATACAATAAGTAAATTTTCTATGCGTTCGGAAAGATGGAAATCATAGGATGAAAGGTTCCGAGGCAGAGAGTGGGGCGCCTCGAGTCTCTGTGGATGTGAACAGATCATCACTAGTCTGTTGTTGGCAGTATGGTGTCTGTGGGGTATCGTCTCTAGCCATCCGCGCATCGCCACTGTCGATCGTCTACCATGAGTCGTCTGTGTCCGGTCTCCCATGGTCTGTCGATGGTCGGATGTCGTGTGTAATCGGTGGCAAGAAACGTAACGTCAACCGTCACTCTGGCGTCGGTCGGTTACCGTCGACTGTGGTGCGACTGGTACTTACGAAGCAGGCCGAGGTGCCACGGTCCTTCTTACACTGGGCGTCCAGGGACAGCAGCTTCCCGGGCAGCACCCGAGGGAGGGACTCGTCCTCGTGAGGCAGGTTGTAGAGACAGGTGGCCGTGTCTCCGCTGGAATGGAGGCAGACGATGTTAGTGGAAGCACATCTGCAGGACGAGCGTCTTAGATCCGAGCAACTGCTCATGTATGATTAGTTTCAGCAGCTGTTTCCTGGCATTAACCGAGACATAAAATGGCCACATTGGTTTAATGACTGATGTCGGCCTACCACTACCACAGTAATTTGCAACGTTATGTAAGTAAATGTTATGAGGTTAAACTCATACTAGCAGGCTGAGGCAGGTACTACATGCTACTGTGAAGCTTTATTAGCTGCGTGCGACCTCATTGTGTTACACCCAGGGACTACTTAGCGGCTAAAAATAGAGGAACATGTTTCATCTGACATAAAGATATTTTGAGAACGCTTGAATTACCTCCATATAACAGCTCGTTAGACCAGATCTCCATGGGAGTGTCAGGAAAGTGACTGGACTACGTGATCGACCTTGGGGGCACGGATCACACTGGGGCGATATCCAGTCTCCATCCAGGTACGATTCCAGCCTGGACGGAGATCGGGTATCACCCCGACGCGTTACGTGGCACAAGAGACCCTCTCATACAAATGTAATGTCCTTGGTAAATCAGACTTTTGAAAGATGTTATTTCGCATACAGCACCACTGTATTATAGTATTCTACTTCACGCTCTTTCTGTTACGGTGTGGCCCGTGTGACCTCTGGTGGGGGGGAGGGGGGAGGGGAGCGGAGGGGCACTACCGTAACCCCGACTTACTTGAGGAAGTGGTGGAACTGCTCGACGGAGCAGGAGGACCAGCGGAAGCCCTTCTCCGTGTGTCTGAGGTCGCTCATGATGTAGCCGTCCTCCCAACGACACCTCCTGGCCCCGGGGCCTCCCAGGTACGACGGGGGAGGCGACCCGTCGTGCACTGCTCCCAGGCTGCTCCCGTCACCACAACAGGTGCGTCACACGTACAGGAAGGAGAGGACAACTGCTTGTTTATAACACACACAGACACACACTGGGGGTCATATCACAGTCAATATAACAGCATACTCATATATGTTAAGTGTGAAAGGTGAAGGTGAGTGTGTCGAGTACCCAAGGTGAAGGTGAGTTCACCAGTTGCACTATGTGAGGGTGAATGCACCAGGTGATGAATGCATCAAGTGCATCAAATGGTGTGTGTGTGTGTCTAGTGAAGGTGAAGGGGAATGCATCCGGTGCACCAGGTGAAGTTCAGTGTGTCAGGTGCACAAGGTGAAGGTGAGGGCATTAGGTACACCAAGTGAGGGTGACTGTCAGATGCCCCAGGGGAAGGTGAATGTATCAGATGCACCAGGGAAAGATTAGTGTCCTTGATGCACCATGTGAAGGTGAGAGCAGCTTGTAAAGGTGAGTGTCCCAGGTGAATGTGAGGTCCTAGGTGCGGGTGAGTGCAGGAGGTACTCACAGATGGCCAGCCTCATGAGCAGCAACGATGATGCCGGAGAAGCCTCCTGTGTCCTCAACGATGGCCACAGAGTTCACCTTCCGTAGCCGCTTGTTGACCACACACGCCCCGCCCACGTACGCGAACCCTGGCAGGTCCAGCAGACTGTTAGTGACCGCGGCTGACGAAAGCTCCCCTACGGATGCTCATGACACGGTCTTCTGATCGTTGGGTCGTTTGTATCAGGCCGCTCTAGTGTTGCTGGATTAGTAATGGAGAACTATAATTCACCCGTAAAAAGTTTCAAAATTTTATTTGAGAAGACTCGAGTCTCATTTTGGATTTTGAAAAGCCGTAGGATGACGGATAGACACTGGTTGCTAACTAGGTTTGATAAGGACTGATAGTTGATCTTACGTACGACACTAGAACGACCTTAAAGACAACGGTGACCCCTGTGGCGCCGCTGAGAGAGGCGTGTATTGTCACAATATGGCTACCTCTTTACTCCAAGAAGGGTCTGAAGGTGGGGCCTTGGTCGGCCGGCTGACGCCACAGCAGTATCAGCAAGACGAGGTCAGTAGCGTAGAGGAGACCTTCATGGATGATATCGTTTTTTTCTTTATGAATGGAAGCGTCCAGACCCTGATCTTCAAACACCCGCTGCACCAACATGTTTTTATCTAGAGAGATAGAACTTGACTCATGGGGGAGGATTACCCATTACGAGGCTCACCGTGAAGCAAAGGATAGTCCTTGGCGACCACAATGGTGATAGCTAACTGATCCTAAGATGGTGAGAGGGTGTTGAAAGATACCAGGGTCTCCAGGATCTGTGGTGGCTTGGATGGGGATATGTCGGGAGAGTTTGGATAATTCGAATAAACTTAATCAAAATGACAGATAATGCAAGACTTTAATGAAATAAACGGAAATGAAAGATTTTTGATTTTATATTTCATTCGAGGCATTTATAAAAACAAGCACAAGGAGGTACCAGGAAGAATGAAGGGTGTGGATGGTGTGTCTCCAGACGATACAGGTTTGCGTTCGCCTAGCGCCCAGACGGTAACATCCGACTACACAACACGAACGTAAACACTGACTCCCGTCATCGTGAGCTCAGAGCTTCTCATGGTTATGGAAACATTTTCCGGGCAAACGAAGGCATTGATTGCCCTTTAAACCAGCTCCTGTTCAGTATATCAAACACTTGTGTTGATGTAGTATATCATAATTAATCTGCTGTGTAATGGACTCAAGCCACAGGAAATGGAAGAAGAGTCAACGATTTTCTCTTAATAATCTCTGGGAGAAATGTGATGTGGTTTTCAATTTTTTTTTTCTTTTACGGCTGCTAATTCACCCTTCATGCTTCATGATATCACACAGATTTAAGGAGATATCCCAAGTGCTACGAGCTTACAACACGCCAGTATTTGTTTGCACTCCCGAATGTGCGCCTCTGGTGTGTGGTAAGCCAGCACTAGCGGCAGGATACCCAGAATTATCAGTTACCGCAGCAAGACTGACGGCTTGACAGATCTTCCAAGGTTTATAGTTTAGATGCATGATACGTTCGAGGATTTATCTCATAGGAAAATACACTAACCACTACATACAGGTCTTAAATAATAAAAAGGGCAAAGGTGTGAATTTTTCTTGTGTAAGTATCCAGTAGTTAGTTGCATGCTGGTGTGTGTGTGTGTGTGTGTGTGTGTATTTATGTATGTATGTATGTATGTATGTATGTATGTATGTATGTATGTGTGTGTGTGTGTGTGTGTGGGTGAGGGTCATGCACCAGACAACATATCCAGTCCATCATCCATACGCATGCAAAGGAATATTAATATCTACACAGCAAGAAGTAAGAGATCTCAGGAGGCAGGGAAACACTGCTCCAGAGGGGCAGCTGAAGGACAACACAGCCACAGGGTGGCAAGAGGGGGAAGAACGATGATATGGTAGTGTGATGGGAGACCCCAACACAACAGTCTTTTACCTTTGGCTATTGCATTAGTAACCTGCCTTCTGGTGTGACGTTAGATCACAGTAAACCTCACCAGTACCTAAGCTTACGAGACAACAAAGTCCTGACTGTCATGTTGTCAACTCGTAAGCTGACAACACAGATGGTATGTTGTGGTGTAAACTTAAAACAAACATTGTTTATCTGTGTTGTGAGGCCCAGCAATAGGCCAAATGTTTGATCTGTTGTAAGTCCCACAGAACTGAAGAGGTTTGTCGTGTTGTAACGTCACACCACTAAGGAGGGAGGGAGAGAGAGAGAGAGAGAGAGAGAGAGAGAGAGAGAGAGAGAGAGAGAGAGAGAGAGAGCGCTGCAGGGGCAGCAGAAGTTGCCAGAGCTCTGATTTCTGGCCATGTTGACACAGATGGTCAGGGGAACCACCTGTGGGGCACGTAAGACCACACTGGTAAAATGAGACCAAATTAGGTTCCATTAGAGGAACCTATATTGCTAGGAGGCAGTTGTCAACATGGCGCATGTAACCCGAGCACCGGCCGAGAGGTTATTGGGTAAGGTGGCCATGATTAGTTAACGTGGCCTTCACCTTGAGCCCTGATTGGTTAATGTGGCCTTCATCTCGAGCCCTGATTGGATAACGTGGCCTTCATCTCGAGTCCTGATTGGATATGGTGCCCTTCACCTCGAGCCTTGATTAGATAATGTGGCCTTAACATGGAGGCCTGACTCGGCTGAGTCTTGAGAAAACTGTGAATGATGAAGGCGTCAGGCTTACAGGGCCGAGTGGCGGGACTTGATTCATAACGTTAGTTGAAATTAGAACAAAATACAAATAAAAGAAGCAGGAATATGGAAAGGTTAGGGTAATTGTAAGGCTGTTATGAAACAGACAGATAATACTGAAGGAATTTCTATTTTCGTTACTGCTACAGATGGACAGACCCACAGAGGAAGGATTTAGAATATCTAAGATATACTCCATAAAAGAGGATTCGGAAGAATCAACAAATGGGACTAAAGAACGGGGAGTGAGTCTGGGATGGTTTCAAAGTAACAGGGGAAGAGTGAGCGTAAAGGGAGGAGTCCGGGGGTGCAGTGCTGGTGAGAGGACAGGACAGGCAAGAGGTGTGGGCAAATGTCTCGGGTTTCACGGAGCACACGAACACACCTACAGACACACTGACAGACAGACAGACAGACATGGAGGGGCTGGCAGACACGGGTAGGCAGTCAGACAGACACACATGCAATCACGGACTAACATACAGACAAACACGTATAAGTAGGGACATGAAGACACAGACGAGACACGTATAGAAAGGCAGACGTGTATACATTTAGATAAACATACATACACACTCCGCTGACGATGGTTCTTCTCATTTTCCAAGATGAGCTTTTGTTGCTGCTGTGACCATTGCTTTGAAAGCTGAAAAGCTAACTTTTTAAAGCACCTTTTTCTCAAGTAATGCAAGTCCCTTTCTGAGTCTTTTATACTGAGAGGACCCTCTCCATAGTACCTTTAAACTCGTACTTGCTCCCACTTTTTGTACAACGAGTATTATCTGATCATGTTTAGGTTAAATCATCCCTCATGCATATAGGGGGTCAGCCTTCCCATGATACTCTGCTTCTTGAATCAGTCAGCAACACGACTTCTACCGAGGGAACACAGCCTGACGAATATAAACCGAGACAGTACCCGCCATTTCGGAATCATGAGGTTTACAGTATCTCGTTTTTTTCAGCTAATAAAAAGTTAGTGTAGATCTTGGAGTCTTGACTGATATGATGAATGATGAAGATAGGAAATCTTTACGACCGAGTGGGAGCTGTTGACAAGCATTGTAATAATGGGACCTTCAGATAAGACATTAGGATTGCATCGAACATACGGGGCAGTAAGGTGCTACTGTCACCGCCATGATCCCCAGTACAGACACTGGCACTCAGCAACACACGGAGGCACTCGACCTAAGGAGGCGGAGGATTAGGACGAGGAGGAAGAAGAGGAGGAGGGGGATGAAGAGGAGGAGAAAGAGGCTTACCTTCGCTGATCCGCAGTTCCGGCGATAAAGAGAGAGAGATCAAAGACGTCAACAATGGTTGTCGGGTGTCACCAGGCTCACCGAACCCTTGCCCTACGGCCGGACGCACGCGGCACACGAAACAGAAGTGAACATTCTCGGTCGTCTTACACGTCTGGGTAATGATTCCCTGTGACGCAACAGAGGTGATCACCCGTCAACATAAAGTGAACCAGAAACGTATAGATGGAGTGTGTCACACCTGCGTCGTCCATCTGGTGCTGTCGAGTCTGAGAGTAAGCCTCGGGGAGGAGCTTACCGGTCGCACTTCACCTGCAGAACTTGGAGGTTGGCTCACTGGGTCGCCTGTGTCATATTTCCTTTTAACTGTTCACTATCTTGTGAGTCCACGCGGTGCTTTTGATCCAGTCAGTAATCAGAACCTCACACGCTCGCAAGAAGCACGTATCAAGCACACAAGTACAAGTCCAGTAAAGTACGGAAGCTAAAGGATACAAGAGCAACCTGAGCAAAGGCTTCAGATCTTGCACATACCAGTCGTGGAGGAGAGGCACAAGTCAAGCAGGAGATACAAGTCCAACAAGCACAAGTCACGTGAAACATAGGGAGAGAAGACTACCTAAGGAGGAGGACCCACGGGGGTGAAGGTGCTACCACCCCAGCAGGCAGGTCAGGCCAGGGGAAGGTCACCACAGTCGTCACAGGAACGTCCACACCCCCACCAGGAGGTGGGACGCTTGAGGCAGTAGTACAGTACAAAAGTTCCCGTTGAAGGTCACCACGAGGTCAGAGTTGGGGTCAAGTGGTTGTAGTGGTGATGACTGGTGGTGATAGTTGTGATGGGGATGGCTGTGGTGGTGATGACTGTGGTGGTGATGGCTATGGTGGGGATAACTGTGGTAGTGATGGTTGTGCTGGTAGGCATCTGGTGTAGGAACATTTGCATGCTTCCATCTTGACTAATACTTATTTGGAGAGGTGCTCAGATCATTGTGTTGTTGCTGATTACAGAGAAGAGCAAAAGAGTACAAAGTTTAGGACCCTGGAACCACAACACTTTTGTTCCAGTTGGTTTAGAAATGCTGGACTTTTTGGGAGAAGAGAGGTATTTAGTTTCGTAATGACCTTGGCTTCCAGGTCAACTAAAGATGAAAGTGCAGCCAGTTTACTGTTCCATAACCTTAGCATGGCTAATTAGTAGGTAAATGCAAGCTTCAGTACTGGTTCAGATCTTGACTCAGAGGAACTGGAGGAACTTAGCAGTTTAATTTTTTAAAGACACTTCAGTGATTTTTATCATTTATTAATAAAGTGGACACAAAAAAGGATGGTAAGGAGGGAAATATTTCACTTAACAAAAGCTTTCCCATTATTTGGTTTCATTTTCTTCTCTTAGGCTATGAGCCCTGTAGAATCAGAGGTCAGAATTTTAGATTTTCTTTTCATTGCTATGAATTACAAGGAAGAGTTATAAATACACTCACAGGAGACTGCATAAAGACAATCCTTGATTGGGTTATATGTGAGAAGTTGCTACTTTCAGCACTATGGGCAATCTAAATATTTATCGTAGACTTTAATCTCTAAGGCGCTTGAATTTGGCTGTAGTAATAATATTGCAGAAGTTGAGAGAGCAGTGCTGTCCAGTGGATGTCATGGCATGGGAACCAGTAAAAGGGAGAAGCACAAGCTAGGCATTATGTGAGAGTTGAGAAAGTAGCCTGGTGTGCTGCAAAGCTCCAAATGATGATGTGCCTTTTGATTGTTAAGTCACACAAATTAATTGTTAATGAGCATGTGATTTATTTTTGCAGTTCCTTATGAATTTTGTAATAGTTTACAGTAAACAGATATCCAGTCCTTCCTGAAAATCTAGCTTTCCAGATCAGCAAACACTGTAAGACTACAAGGAAACAAATCAGTAATAAA
>JAUUDW010447526.1:1629-12584 GCA_032361385.1 Panulirus guttatus | reverse complement strand
TACCATCTAAGCTCCTCTTCTCTGGTCTCTCTTAATCAGACGTTTGTGATTTTTTCCAACACCAAAGCGAGAGCCTACGTGTATTAATTATCACATGTTGGGAGAGGTCATAAGGATCACAATCCTCATATGGGTATAGTCATTATAACAACCTGGCTATGTTATTTCTATCACCTTCTAAACATTTCAACACTTGTCCCCCATCCCACTGTGCTAGGGTTTGGGGGGCCTACATAGTGTCCTACTGTGTTATAACACTCCAAAATGTATCTCTTAGCTCATCACATTTTTCTACACCATCTTCAATAGTTCTTCTGTCCGAGTTCATTCAGTTGTTCTCCAACAGATGTTCTGCTCCTGAAGAACTTGTGGAAATGTCATCAAATGTCTTTCGTCTCGTCCACAACGCTATCTGTCTTCAGACTTTACATTCACTGGTACCCACGTTCTGACTCCTTCATCGTAGACTTTTACTACAGAGGTTATACAACCTTTTCCCAGTTCATAGTCTCAATCACACAGATCAAGTTTGCGTGGTTGCCACAGTTTGCTAACTTCCACTGTGAGTGATGTCTCTCCTCTGTTCCTTTTCCAAAGTCTCCTTTGACGAACTCGTCAAAGATCCGGCACAACCTAATCACTTTTTTTCAGCTGGTGAATCATTATGTTACAGTCCCATGTCATCACGTGTAAAGATACGATCTGAGAAGTATAGTGAATCATACTACTCGGTTCTCTTACGCATCATGACGCCCTGATGCATGCACTTCTCCTGTATGCATTCTAGAAACAAGTCTCCATACGTCTCCTTGAAGACTAAGTTTTCCTAGTCTGTGCCTCTGTACCTTCCATTGCCTGTAACTTACCATCTCCGAGGAGGCCGAGTCTCGCCGCCTATCTCACCACCTTGACAGTTCCTTCACTGCTGTCACTTGCTCTTGGTCACTGCAGTTTCTTACAGGAGGTTGTAACAACGCCACCTTTTCTGCGGTGACATTACTAATTCTGCGCTGTATGACTGGACCATCCATCGACATCTCCTGGAATCTACTGGTACCCTTCGTTAAGACGACCACTCTCCATCTTCTTTTCACAACATTCATCTTCGTCCTTTCCCCCATTTTCTGCAGTGTGTCCCCTCTTGATCCATCAGGTTAGACTTTAGCCTTTTTGGTTACAAGCTTTGTTTCCACCACTCCAAGCACGAGAGGCTGTTTTATTTCACACTGTGTTTGGCCTCCAGCGTTTCTCGTTTGCCTCTAGCCGGCTGGCATCTCCGTACATAATCTCCAGCCCGGTGCGCCTGCTCCCTGCTGGGTAATGCCTGTCTCCCTGAGCAAAGTCTGTTCAGGGTTTCGATCTATACCCTCCCTATGGGCTTCAGGCAACTCGTCTGATTATTCTGCTTTTCGTCTGAACTACTTTGGGACACGCCCCAACAACCCACAACCCTCTCTCTCTCTCTCTCTCTCTCTCTCTCTCTCTCTCCCTGTTTAACTTTACTGACTCTCTCCCTCATCTTCTCCCTACCGTCTCTCTGTCTTTCCGTATCTTCCTCCCTCTCCCTAGTTTTCTTGCTCGTTTCCACACTCATCACAAACCATTGTTTCCTCGTTCGTTACAGCGCCTCCTTATTTTTCTCGCATGACGTCACCTCCCCTCCCCCCCCAACGCCATCTTTCCCCCTTCTCACGTCTGAGGGCTTGCATTATCACCATGACTCTCCCTGAACGTCATGCAGACCCGGATAAGCCCTCAGCTTCAGCCTCAGGCAGCCCCTAAGCATGGGAGTCATGCATACAAAATTACCATACTGATCCCTTGTGTTCGGAGTTCATGACACTGCATGATCAATTATTACTTGTATTATCAAACGTTCATCATTTTCAAAGTTTCGTTCATTCTGTAAACCAAGAACAGTATTATATACAAACATAAGAGGAAACAATGTTCAAGATAACAAATGTCTCTGGTATGGAGAACCGGGAATAACCTAAAGTTCTGCTAAACTTTACGTTTATGAAGGAGTTTAAGTTTATGGTCAGGAGACTTCTCTAGATACCTGGCTAATTGATGAAGAACGTCTTTATTTCTAGGGTAGAATCTTTATTTCTACGTGAAGAACATTTCTGGTTTCATGTGAACAACATCTCCATTTCAGTGAAGGGAATCCTTAGTTCTGAATGAAGAACGTCTTTATTTCAGGATAGAAAGGATCTCTATTTCTGGCTGAAGAACAACCTTAATTATAGCTGAAGAACATCTTCACAGGAAGAACTCTTCCCTGTACGAGACGACACTTCAGGGGCGATAACAATGCACAGAAAACATTGACACATGTTCGAGTCATTGATTATTTCTGCATGTAAATAAATGCATATGCAAATGCACAAGAGAATAACCCTTCAAACGTCTATCATATATTAACCTCAGAACAGTGACATTAACTTCTTTCCCTCATGAAGTAGGAAAGGCCGTAACACCGAGCCCGGAGAGAACTACTGCGCTTCTCAAGCATTCCTTACCCATTCGTTTTACACTATTAAGTCGATTCGTCAAGCGAGACTAAAGCTACCACTCACGTCAACAAGTCGAAAATAACTCCTGGAATTAAAACCACAAGAATATTCTCCCACAATTTTCTTTCCTAGATAAACAATAAATCATGATGATCCATTAGGTTTCTTTTTTTTTCCTACAACGATCTACTGATAAAACTACAGTACGAGTGATTATGTAGGGCAGTAGCCTCACCTGGGAAGAAAAGATAACCATTGCATACCCACTGGGTCCTGGCAATGATAAGGTGTCATCTATGGCAATACTGAACTTGCATGGAAAAAAGTAGACAAGGTTAGCGTAGATAGGCTGAGCTGAAAAAAGCTTAACATGGACAGAGTAAACTGAACAAACACATGACTAAGAAGCGAAATACATCTAAATAGAGACATCTATATTGCGAATAGAAACCATGAACAAGAAACCCCATTGATGAGACCATAAACCAATAGCATGAAACCCCATTGATGAGACCATAAACCAATAGCATGAAACCCCTAGTGGTATTGTGAGTGGTACACTGAGAGTAGTGTCATACACACTGATGCATCTACATATAATCGACGAAGGTATAATATATCACATGGTACAAAAGCTACATAAAGTATATTCATACTCCTGGCTGAATCCGTATGGAATATGTTCGTGGTATGATCTCACGATCAAAGTCATTTCCGTACAGTTTTCCTCCTGCGACAGGTGCTTAAGTCTACCACCTTTTTCGTGTGTTTACTGACACTGAGACAACGACAAGGAATACAGGAAACCGCAGGAATCAGTCACTTCCCGTTGAAAGCAGCGCTAATATGTCCGAGGTGGAAAATCTTCGTTTGTCTGAATATGCATCGAGGAAAAAAAAGAGTTCCATTAGATGGGTGGGATCTTGGCTAAAGTGGAAGAAGTGGAGGCGAGTTACGCGCACGTGGAGTGGGTACACACAGCACGTTGATGAAAGGGAAGGGTTGGGGGAGGGTCCCCAGGATCCCGGAAGGTCCTTATCCCACGAGAGAGAGAGAGAGAGAGAGAGAGAGAGAGAGCGAGAGAGAGAGAGAGAGAGAGAGAGAGAGAGGACGACATAAAAAGGAATCCAGAGCTTATGGACTAATAACACAGGTCATCATCCACTCCCTAGCTGTCATGTAGAGAGAACCATATAAGCACTCCTGTCAACGGCCGTGCCCCACACACTAATGCCTTGGTTTCTCTTGAGTTCTTCCTCGTTCGGCCTGATGACAGCACGTCGCCCCCCATATACCACATCATTCCACTTTGCCCTATCGCATAATCTATGTAGGTATTACATAATCACGTTACAAAAAAAAAAAGATCATATATAAACGGCCTATGAACGAACATGGCCTGGTATAATCTTATGATCTAAGGCTCTCCCTAAAAGTCTTCCTTCTTTAGATGATCAGGAAACAATTGAACGCTTCTGACTTCCACATTTCAATTCATTCCGGGAAGTCGAAGCCAACCGTCGAGGAGTCAGTTCCTGTATGACGTCATGGCGTAACAGACTGAACGCGACTGAATCTCTTAGTTAAGAGTTGCGGGAATGTGTCTGCGTCTGTGTGTGTCTGGCTGTTAGTGGTGTCTCGCTGTCTGTACGTCTGTGTGCAGGTGGCTGCGAGGTTATCTATGTGTGTAGTGGACAGGTTTAATGGTTCTTTTTATCAATGATTAGATCTCTCTCTCTCTCTCTCTCTCTCTCTCTCTCTCTCTCTCTCTCTACCTGTTGCCATTATTCACATGATCTCCCAATAGGGGGTTGTTGCCATACCAAATGTTGCCATGGACGGCAAAGACTATGCTCAACATATGTTCTCGACAAGTATCATATGTCATTGAGAGTGAGAGAGAAAAAAAAATAAGTGAAAGGTAATTAAAAGATTTATTAAGAATCAAATTACCTGAATTTCTGTTTCTGATTTAGTTATTTAAATCATGAAGGAAAATCTATCTGTCAGTAAAAATTGTAGAAAGCAATGAATCCTCTTCTGATTATTCTATTCCCACTTCTCGCGAGGGAATTATTCTATCCACAACTATCATAAGTGGATGATTCTATCCTCAGCTATCATAAGTGGATGATTCTATCCTCAGCTATCATAAGTGGATGATTCTATCCTCAACTATCCTAAGTGGATGACTCTTTCCTCAACTATCCTAAGTGGATGATTCTATCCTCACCTATCCTAAGTGGATGATTCTATCCTCAACTCCAGTAAGTGGATAAGCGTTTCTGTCAACTTCCTTTATCTTAAGTGGGCTTTGCATGTTTAAATACATGACTGAGGAAGTGTGTGCGTGTGTGTGTGTGTGTGTGTGTGCGAGTGTGCGTGTGAAGAGAAGGTCAGGTCAGCGAGAGTGAGCTTAAGACAACGATAAACAAATCGAATGCATGCGTTCGACAGTGTCACCGTCCGTCGAAAGGGTTCGAACCCTGACTCTGCGTTACTGACTGAACCCTCTAGCCACTGCGCCATCATTTTTGTCTAACAACCCGTAACTAAAATCACTATCGCAATATCTCATCTTTAACAGTGTTCATATTGGTTAGTAATCTAAAATTCTCTTAGTTACAATAATCAAAATCTTATGATGAATGTTATTGCACATACTGATACTGATACGATGATAATCACCATAATAATCATAACGATTAACATGATGTAATGATCAGTTCCGTCTCCAGGACTGGAACCCATGCGAAGGACATCAATCGCCACTGTCTTCGAGCCATGGGCGCCAGGAGGTCATCCCGGACCACTGTGGTACAATGCCACACTCCAGGTGGGATTTACCCCCTGTACCCGGGGTTAGAAGGCTGCTCGTGCGTCATTACATAAAACACAACTTACTCCAAGACTCATACAAAAAGGAGTCCGGCCGCTGGACTCCTGACGAAGAAGGACGGTAAACTCGAGATGTGTCCTACGGGAGGGCAGGATCCATTTGTACTGTACAGCTCGCGTGCCATATTAGGAAGAAAAGAATTTAAACCTTAAGACCATTTTAAAGTGATGCACAAAATGTCATGTAACTTACGCATAGGAGACAATGCTCGTGTTACGGTTATTCTGATGTGAGTAGAAACTTAACGCAGCAATTCAAGTCACCATTATTGAAGAATGAGGAATGTTGCCGGAACAATCCATTAACGTCGTCACAAGCAAATGACGTTGTTCTCATTTCATATACATATACACGTGTTCTGCACCTTACGATTCCCAGTAGAGAGAACCATCCCACTAAGTTGTGATATTTGAGAAGAATGGTTATAAATAGACTCTGTATACTTCATGAAAAGAATATGTAAACGTCCCTTTAAATATTCATGATGATAATACTGAAGAATAAAAAAATAGGTAAAGATTTACAAGATCTTACATTCATACAGTCATGCCCTGTTCTACAACCAGTATGAGAATCACTTGTGATCATTTCAAGACGATCACAACTCCCAGCCCATACACCCGATCACATACGCGCCTTCATAGCTCAGTGGCTAGAGCGCTGGTCTAGTAAACCAGAGGCCGGGAGTTCGATCCTCCCTGAAGGCAAGGAGGTAATATTTTCACAGGTGGTGATAGACCACAGACAGCTACTACTAACACCGCCTGCGTGACGGGAAGATTAACGAAGGAGTTACAGCAAGCCAGCACTACAGTGGCTGCCAAGTTCCCTTCCCCAGCCCAGGATGCTGTCTGTTCTTTCTCCCTCAACACAGACTTGGATTTCTGGTGTTCAGTCCACAAAAAAAAAAAAAAAATACACACTCTCCCAGACACACACATCTACAGGACAACATGTAACTCACACCAGACTTCTTATTCTATTCTCTTAAATTTTCCGGCGGCAAGCGCTACGCGCCAACCCTACCGAATATGGCAAAATATCGTCGTAGGTAAAGACAATTCAAGAGATGGAGCCATTAGCGTTGACCTTTCTTCCTGTACTGGACAAATAGGTAAACACATTGAGCGGGCCAATCAATACCCATGGCGCTGCTGCGGTAGGAACTATTTGGTTGATACGCGTCATGAGAAGGTCTTGCATGACGTGGACAAACTCAGGGTCACTGTCCCTCCACTGTCAATGGCTCAGGTCACTGTCAGAACCAGAGGTCACTGTCCTGTCACTGCCAGTGCTTCGGGTCACTGCCCGTGTCACTGATAGCGCATCGGATCACTGCTCATGTCAGTGTCAGAGCCTCGACCACTGTCCCTGTCACTGTCAGATCCTCAAGTCACTGTCCTGTCACTGTTAGAGCCTTGGGTCACCGTCCTGTCACTGTCAGAACCTCGAGTCACTGTCCTGTCACTGTTAGAGCCTCGAGTCACTGTCCCGTCTCTATCAGAGAGAGTCCTGAATAATCACGCACCTATTGCGTCACACACACACTCCTATTCGGGACGCCCGCACTCTGCCACTCAACACAGCCTTGGTCACCCCGATTCCCCTCCATCCTGTAGCCGTGGCCGTATGTCCTGCAGTGGACAGGCGTGGCCCGCGTGGGATACTGCTGCATCCTGTAGGATGTCCCCAGATCCCGGCAGGGCGGCTGGCCCCGTGTCAGGACCCACGTCATCAACACACTCAAGAGGGAACAGTCAGATGGGTGATTTTCTCAACTGGGACAAGGAAGGGACTGACTGGATGTCCCGAGTGTGGACGGGATCAATCAGGATCAAGGTGGAAGTAAGCTGGGAGGGGGCGGGGTGCCATGGCCAGCTAAAAAGCTGTCAAGCATCATATGACAAAGCTGGTGTAACGCTAAGGGACCTGACAAGGTGGTGTAACATTTAATAAGCTTCACTTGTCCTCTGCCACCCATCCAGCCGCTGCACGTTCGAGTTTATATAAATCCAAATAAAGATTGGGGTTAATGGCACCTGCTTCGTCTAATCCACCCACAACACTGCTTAACATATATTCGTGCACGAAACACCACGAAGAAACTGATGTATTCGTACACGAATGCAACTCGAAATAACTGATATATGAAGAAAACTTAGACCTTTGACCCACGAGTGATGACCTGTGTCTTTTCTCGTTTATTTTCAGTAGCAAGACACGGATCTCGCCGACCGGTGCCTCTATTACCAGAGAGCAATATTCATCCACTTATCTTTCTCAAAGTCAGGGCACAGTATACCTACTGATCTCTCTACTCACCCGACTATCTCTCTTGGTCTATTCATCTACCTCGCTTGAATACCTACTGGTCCACCCATCTACCTCATTTGACAATCAACTCACCAATTCAACCAGCCACACTTGACTGACTCATGACCTACCTACCCCCCTTCACTTAAAAATCTGTCCTTTGACCTCGAATCACCTGACGTTCCCACCACACCTGCAGCTCGGCCCCTGGTACTACTGAGGACTACTGTCTCTATTAACGACCTCCAAGATCCATCGTTAATGACTAGTAGGGACGTGGTTTAGGGCATACTAACGATGACCGACTGGCTGTGAAATAAAAAGTAGATACATTCTCTCACTTGACCATGACGATACGACCCTTTAGCGCGATGGAACGTCCCTCGAGTACGACTTGACGATCCTTGAGCACAGCGGGAAGACCCTTTAGTATGAGGGTACGCGGTTCAGAACCTTTCGTAATAGGTTTTCAAGAGTCCATCCACAACAAGGGAAAGCGCCATTGAAATACGATTCTAAAAAGTAATTTCTTCATTAAGGACATCCCTCACACGAGAGACCTTTCCTCGAGTCGTTTTCTTCGAAATATTCCACAATTCACAAGCGTCATGAAAAACGTTCAAGGGAACTAGTTAGAAACGGTCCAGATACACGTTTCCTCTCAAGCAACGCCCACGAGTTACCTTTTTTTATAAAGGAGTTGTTAGATAAGCACGTTTTTTCGACATGGCCAACTTCATATAGAGCAGGGGTTTAGGAGGCACACCAAAAACACTTTCACAAAAGAAAAAAAGTTCAAAAGACACCATTACACGGAAACAACAAATGTTTTTGCCAAATATTTCTACCATAAACGCAGGGGAGAAAACGTTCGCGTGGTACGTTCATCCACAAGGAACGTTGAAGAGAGACCTTCTCACTTATATTCACATATTTTTTTCTTCTTTTTTTCGGAGGAAGTCAAAGATCGTGAGAGCAGGTTCTGTGGTGGGCTTGGCTTAGAACGAGGCACCGGGTCAGTCCTGGGGAAGTGGAATATTGCCGCTCACGTCAGAGCAAGTCCACCTCGCGCCAAGCAACCAGTCCTGAAGTGTGAGTCGCACCGAAGAAGAAAGAAGTGGGCATGGCCGGCTAACTGGCTGACTGGCTGGCAGACTGGCTTGTTGGTTGTTTGGCTAGTTGGTTGACAGGCTGGTAGACTATCAGGTCGAAAAAAACTGTTGATGATTTTCACTCATGTCAGTGAGATGAGAGGGTAGATTTGCACTGTGAGGGAAGGGAGTTCTACACTTGTGGGGCGCCCCATCTCATGCACTGCCTGGGGCGGGAGTTCATCACTCCAGGGGCCCCATCTCTTGAACAGTCTCTGCCAACACACAACTTCACAAACTCACGTATGTTGTCTGCATTTACTTCATTATAACTTTCTTAAGAAGTTTCTTGTTTAAGTTACTTCACGTTATTTCCTCTGTTTGTTCTATCTCTACATTTTTCGAAGAACTGTTCACTGTCTACGTTAATATATATAAAGAATGTAGGATACTATTACTGCCCTTTGGTAGGTCATCCAGTCATACGCCACCAGGTCCGCTGTCTTCAACCTTTCCGTCTCTCTCTCTCTCTCTCTCTCTCTCTCTCTCTCTCTCTCCCAGGTCCGGGTATCATCTGCACTTACATATTAACACTTGGAACTTCCCAGGTTCGCCCTCGGTGACCCTGAGTGTAGGCCCTTGGTGGTGGCGGTGGCGGCGGTGGTGGTGGTGGTGTGGCCAAGGGCGAGCCCCAAGGTCGTGACATCCCTGTTTGGGATGGCTGTTCCCTCTTGTTCCCCCGCTGGTGCCTGACGCCACCTACCGGCTCTGGTTCTGGCGTCCTGCCTCTCTCTCTCCAGTTCAGGTCCCGTGGATGGGACTCAGACTGATCTCATCAGCTGTTGTACCGTCACTGGCATAGCTTTATGTTTCCTCGTGTGTGAAGAGACGAGTATGTCTGTATACTTCCTCAAGGTGGGAGACTACCTACAGTGGTGATACACTCTGGAGTGTGGGTATAACGTATGTTATCATCATGAACATTTCCTTGTTCATACGTTAACTTGAATGTAATCTTGACAGTCACCAAGATATAGTTTGCCCTGCTTACAAACACGTACAGCGACATGCCGCCCTGAAACACTTGTAAAACATCTTTTTCTTCTATGGTAACCAACTGGACACAATGTCAACCTCTGAATTATTGTCAGGTAAATCCCTACAGCTCACATCGTACACCTGTGTTGCAAGACACCGCCACAGCTCCTGAGGAATTATGCTTTAAATAACAGGAGACCGCAGGTTGCCGCAGCTGCGGGATATCCGAGGTGAGGTCACACTTCCTCCACACCTGAGGCAGTCACTCCTGAACATTGATGAAAATAATAACGAAAAAAAGGAAACTTTTGTTTTTTAATTAGGCCAACGTGGTCTCTCTCTCTCTCTCTCTCTCTCTCTCTCTCTCTCTCTCTCTCTCATTTCACACTTGGAGGGCGGGGGTGGGGGGTTCGCAGGCTCCTGTACGCTGCGTATGAACAATTCGCGTCAACTTTCCATCGTCTCCATATCTTTTTTTTTAAATACCAGTTTCCCCAACCTGGATCCAGTTCCAGGAATAAGTATTATTCAAACTACTGGATGAGCTGGATCACGTCCGTCTGGGATGTCCCGGGCTGTGCTTTGGGGGTGGGGGTGGGGGGGACCCTAGGCCAACAGGGTAGGTCTGGTGGCCCGGGGTACCCCAAGGGTCTGTCCTCGTACCACCCCTCAATCCACCACCCCACGAGTTTACACCCGAGTATTCCTCACCCCCTCCCCCTCCTCCCTCCCCCCCACGAGTTACATCCGAGAGCTGACACCCCCCCCCCAACCCTCCTCCACATCAAATATCTGAAGTACTCCTCAAGGGGGGGCACCAACACACCAGGAGACCTTCTCAGTCCCTCTAACGAACGTACTTCCTAAAAATCTCTCGCTTATCGTAAACACTAACGTACATTCCATGACCCTCAGGAATGTCGCATACTCGACACTTCCTCTTCTCGCATCTTTCTCCCATTTAGTAAATTTTTTACGCCTTTAGTCATCCGCCCTGGCACCTCTTTCTCATCAGTGCATTTTCTCTTTCTGCCATTATCATCTCTAACAATGACATGTATTTTATATCCACAGCAACATCTCGTAATGTGATAT
>JAUUDW010447304.1:0-20305 GCA_032361385.1 Panulirus guttatus | reverse complement strand
GTCATCGTCTGTGACTTGCAGTCACCATCATCACTACGCTGACTGACTCCCAACGCCACGACCAGCTGCGACATGGAAAGTATATTGCATGTATTCATTACAGGGAATGGCCTGTTGGAAGCAATGCTGAACGCTCTGACGAACACAGAGTTGTGCTCATTGACTTCATGAAGCGAGTCAGTATAGGACTTCTCCTCTGGCCTTCAGCATCACGAAGGGTTCAGTGTTGGGTGCCATTTCAACATATCACCTGTCCTCACTGGAGCTACTGAATTCCACTGACTCGTTGCTAGATCTTTGAAACATTCTACTGAAGAGGACCTTCGCTTTTGACAGAAATTACTCGCATTTTTGTAGCGTAAGGACTTGTGAACATTTTGTGAACATTTGTATATAAGATACTAATGTTTATGATCGAATGAATAGCTATCTGATAATGTGCAAAAATAAATCACTATATTTTCTTCTGAAGAGTCGATTAAATTGGTCGGGAGCCCTGGAAAAGGGGATAGAAATATGAAATTGTAATAATTAAGGGTTTAAAGGAGTAATGAAGTCAGAACTTGGTACATACACAGCTTATGAATGTAAGGTAATCATTTTGATTGCTCTTAAGGCTAGGTAAAAGCCCACATGGTCAAACCACCAGTGCTTTGAAGGCATAGTATCATCATTTTCCATTTTCTCATCATATCTTCTGACCCCAGGTAATGTCTGATGACATCAAGTGTCTGTGTTGAATGTTCAGGTATAATATAATGATGCCCTGAAATCTGGGTTAGAAAAAGGAAACATCCGAGATGAACAGAAGACAAAATCTAGATGTCCTACCGTAAAACTGTCACAAATATGGTATGAGAAAACACAGGCTGGATTTAGATCCCGCATGTATGAATTAGAAAGTATTGCAAAGTTCAGCTTAATATCATCAAAATAAAGATCATTGGCATAAAAGACTCGTGCAAAACCATTCACCAGAGTTGCATGCGCAAAATTGGCACAGCGCCTAAATTCAGTCAACTGTAAATTCAAACCTTAACTGAAGTCGGGTCTGAAAGTTTTACAATGTGTCATCTTTTCCGCTGATGTCCACTTGAAGAAGTTTCACACACATTGGAGGTAGTCCTGCCGAAAAATGTCTGGATCCTGTATGATCCAACACCGATATGCCGTGAGAGTGAGGGCTCAAAATTACATTGCCCTAATTGGGGTCATAAAATGAGCTGTGAAGAAGTTCCTGAATAAGGAAAAGAGAGAAATAGAGAGAGAAAAAAAAAAGATATACCATGGAATTGAAGAACTTTAAACAAATCTACATCCTGAAATAAGTTTAGTCCTACCCATGAATTCCTTTCCTCCGGGTGGAAAGCATTCGTAATCAGGCTTCATGATCAACTTGAATGATTCAAATCTAAATAAACACCCTTGAATCCCAGGAAAATTCACCTCCTAGTACCACAGGTTGATAAAACTCGTCAGCTTGTGCCTAAACATATCCACAAAATCCTGATCAGAAAACAAAGCTCTCATTCGTTTTGTACTCACGAATTCCAAGCGAATGGACAAAACACATTTATAAACAAAGCAATACACGCTCACTGGCGCAGAATCGGAGCAAGAAAAGGAATCCTGAAAATGATATTGTGATTCGCTCTTAAACTACGAGAGTGAGAACAGCCCTCTTAAAGCCGGCGTCTCATTAGCTGTGAGAGAATTACTGAAGATGCACTGTGTGTTTCGACCTCCTCTGTGTCATGGACTGTGTATGTGTGTTCAAGACTTAATAGCATTAGCAAATATTTTGTAATACTTTTATTTTGGTGTGTGCTTTTTTTTTATGTTAACTGAGACGGCATGGGCAGCTGAGGCCCTAATCAAGGCCATCCCATTAACGCTATATATATATATATATACACCCTGGCCTGAGCCAGGTACCCATTTCATCAACCAACCCCTAAGGGTGGATGAACAACTGGGTTGACTGTGGACCGACTGCTGCAACCAGGATTCGAACCTAAGCGCTCGACCCTGGGCAGCCCGTGAATGCGTCACGGTCAGGAACGCTAACCACTACACCACGGGAGTCCATTGAGCAATTACCTATTTGTACTGTACAGGGAGGGAGTTTTACACTGGTGGAGCCCCGTATTTTATCAAACATTCTCTACTGAGTGCGCACGCGTGTGTGTGAAATACCTATTTGTACCGTACGGGAGAGAGCTCTGTACTCGTAGGGCCCTGTGATAAACATTCTCTACACTCACACAACTTTTATACTTAAGTTCTCGATGTTCACTTTAATTATTGTTTTCTCTATTCATCCTGTTATCTTAAAAGTTTCTCATTGAGTATGATGTTGTGGCCTCTATGTTTTCCTATTTTTCCAAGGCTTTCGGTGCGGTAAAGACTCCACACTGAGTTGCTAGGCCTAAGGTTGCTAGGCTAAGGAAGGCCTTGTTCCATCTTCGCATCTTTCGTAGGGATGTTCACTGGTGACGCCACCAAACCGAGTTGAAAATTTATGGGCTGCGATTAAGTCACCAATTACTCTTATCTCCTCCATGGCGGTCAAATTTATGGCCTCTAAACCTCTGACTGTAACTTAGTTCTCTTAAATCTGGTGCCCATGGATTCCACCCGTTCAATCTGGTGCAAATTACGTAAAACCATAGTCTGTATGGTATTCAATCGTCTGTTACGTGATAGCCAATGCCCTTCGTACGCTACTGCATTTTAATAACAATGCACCATACAGCTGTATCTTTAAATGATACATCGACTTCTCGTCAGTAGAATAATTGGATATTTATCGCATCCGTGTCATTTCATTTAACAAGTGCTCCCGTTTTCATGAAATTAAGAAATGAAATCATGTGAATCTTCGATGGTTCGTAAAACATCAAAAGCACATATAGCAGAAAACCAATGCTAAGAATTAACACAATTTTCCTCAGTGATCTAAGATCTGCTAACGTTTTTTGGGGAACAAGGGAGCTTAGAACAAAAAAGAAAGAAATCCTCAATTTATAAAAAATCACGGGGATTTATATAAAAGGCTGGCTTTATAGTTCCCTATAGAACTCTTTTGGGGGGAAAAAATTGAGAGAAAACGAAGAAAAAAAATATACGATATGTACATGGAACAATATCAATGAGGATCGAAGATTGGCTCTTATATAACACGGAGGACATTTTGTGTTCCTCCCTCCTTTCTGGGCAAATCCAAAGACTCTGTCATCACACTTAAACTCTGCCTTATCCTATTACCTAGAAGGAGTGAAAAATGTACAGAGTTTCTTTCAATTTCATCATGGTGCCTTCCGAGCAGCATCTGTCTCTCTATACCTCTTACATGGCGTCTCTCTAAAGGTGCCCTAATTGGTCCTCGCGACGAGTGAAAGTAGCGACAGGAAGAGATAAGAAGGGAAGAGAGACAGCGCACATCAAACGTCGAGACGTCTTAAGGACGTGAGAAATATACGGATCATTGAAGGGGTTTTCCGCTCCAGAGATGACAGGAGAAAATCTGACTGTGGATTACGCGTGTGTCAGATCAGGCGAGCTGGAAGCGGGGCGAGAGAGGGGTGTTGAGCTGGCGGGTTGATGAGGGATTGGAAAAGGTTTAGCGGCATCGTCGTAAGGAGAAGAAATAAAGAGAGACAAGAAAACGTGGAGACTGGACGGAAGAATGACAGCTTTCGCCGGAATCCCGTGAAATTGCTGGAGTTTTATTACTTGGTTGAGGGCGTGAAAGGTCTTGCGGTTGGGGGTTCTGTTTCATTTTCTCCCACGTGGGATCCGATACTGTGTATGGTGGTTGTATCCTGTAGAACCTACATGACTGGAATGCTCTCGTAATAGGAAACACTGTATTCCTTTAGAAAACAGCAAATGAATTTCGATATATATATGCTATTACAAAATTGAATGATATGTTTCTTGTGATACATCATCTTGAACGAAATTTTTAACTAATTTCTAAAAGCCTTAAGTATCATAAAATCCTTCATTTCATCGCTGCAACAGAACCACGTCAATGCAAGTTAGCAGCTGTTCTTAAAGTGTGTTGAATCTGACTTTTGAAGTATTCATGGCAGGGTAAATGTTGACTTGAACTTCATGTTTCATGGATGCGTAAAAGTAATAGTTTTTTTTATTCGTCAACTTAGTAAGTCACCAATGATCATAAGCTCTTAATGTTATGTGTCATTTACGATCGTGGTATATGAATCCTGTAACCTACAAAACAGAAAATGGTTTATGATGACTGTTTTTTAAAGAACGTATTTCCATGTATACTACAATCACAATTTTAGTTTCTGTAATTACCTTTTCTCACATCGATCCTGCTACCTTATTCATCCCCACCTACAAACCTTAGCTTGCCATGTTCATCGTCTCACAAACTAGCAGTTGATTCCTCACATAACTCACAAAATGTAGTCTGTTTTCTTCAGAGTTATCTCACAACCCAGTGTTCCATATCTCTCGTCCTGCAACCCAACAGTAATACAGAGACTTACAGTAACGCCGCCTTCAATTAAGAAAAACATTACACCAAAAATACAGGGGATAGTCATATACTATAATGTTACGGTTTAGAGTCAAATGGATATCAGTTAGTGCCTCCAGAAAAAGACAGGAGCATTAGCATTCTATAGAACGGAATCGAAACGAGTTTAAGAAGCACTGTGGTGTAATATGCGTATCAAAACCATTATAGCTCTCCTCTTTTGTTTTCGATTTGGTCACTAATGGATGATACGCATTGATGGACTCCAGTAACCATACGCTAACGCACCCTTACGTAAGCAAGTCTTACCGCAAATTTCAGGTGTGCGTAAGTTTTACTATCAGCAAAATATTCGCGTATTACCATTAGTAGAGAGAGAGAGAGAGAGAGAGAGAGAGAGATGACTAATCTCCAACAAAAAGGTGATGCTAAATTTTCCTTGCAGCCCAGTACTTCGGAAAAATAAGGGATTCTAACTAATCACTAATTAGGCAAATTTAGCTAATAGTATGCCTAGTGTGGCCTTTGACATATACTTCTTATAAGAGAAGATGAGAGAAAAATAATGCCTTTATGATGGAGCCAATTTTGCAGAGCGGAGACGCTCACTCACCCGATGCTACGAGTCCTCTCTACACGTGTTCGAATGGCTTCGTCTTTTCACTTCTTGCCGAAGTCGTGGCCATCGTGTTTGGATGTTCTAACGAAGCACCTATGATGATAACCAGATTCATTCTTTCTTATATGGATTTAACTAAATTGCAACCACGAAAAATATAAGAATATACATCAGGAACGAATATTTTTCCTAAGTAGTAGGATCTCTTTCTCGAGCTATAATTCTCGTCATTAAAATCTCTTAGGAAAAATCATTACCACGAAAAATATATACAGCTAATGTCTAATTACAAATGTGTTTACCATGACTGCACCTTAAGGGCTTTATTGACGAGGGCAATAAAGTGGTCTTTCACTCCTCCAACCGAGATGCTGAACTCCTTCAATAAGGTTAACATGAAATCCCATTATCCTCTTTATTTGTCTCATTACTCACAAACACTGCTCATCCCATGATAAACCTTATCATCAAGAATATAGTTCACGATCCTTCCCTCCTCAAAAACATCACGTACTACCTTCCCTGAACACCATTCCTCTGTCCATTTCTCGCCCATCCCCGTTAACCATCTGTTCCCATCCCTTATCATCCCATTCCTAACCACTGAGGAACCACCTCCATCTTTCCACTCCCTATCTCTGCCTCACCTCATAAACCCGCACCACACAAACTCATTACATTCCTCTCCTCATTTCCACTCTTTCCTCGTCTCCCAACTCTCGCTCCTCATCTTCCTGGTCTCATCTTAGCCATCGCTTGTCCCCTCACCTTAACGAGGCCAGCGCTCTGCTGTTCCATGCAAATGAAATTAAGAGCATCCACGAACAGGTAGCCAGGCTCATTAGTCTTACGACTTAGTCAGCTCGACTGAAGGGAAAAGAGATAAAGACAGGGGGGAGACACACAAGGTACCTACCTACCTGCCTAAAGGAGATTTTGCTGTGAGGTAGAAGGACCGTTTCGAGCCTACGAGAGAGAGTACTTAGATATGAGTACTTTGGGAGATGACTTTGTCATTAGGAGGGCAGCCATGTATCAGCCATGTATTTGCTCACCACAACTCGGTCTTGATTAACAGTACTGTTTCTACGCTGCTGACAAGCAGAGAGATTTTTTTTTTCCAAGTAGGGTTAAGGCCAGACCACCTCGCGTAGACCTTGGGTCTGTGTATCCATGTAACATATATGCTGGAAGCTACGACCAGAACTTCCCATTAGGCAGGGCTAGTGCGTAGTGCTCCCAGAGTAAGATTTCTCTTTTTCTCTGCCGCTAAGCTCATACATGCCTCCTATCCTGGGTTCATCTGGAGCTGTTTTTGCCCACTTGTCAAGTTTTCTTCAGAATGTTCCTGGATTTACCCATGCATATAGCTTTAACAACTTTCCTGCTTGGAAATCTTGGAAATCTTTGCTTGTTATTTCCACTTCATGTTCTAAAGACATTACTGAAAGCTCAGTTATTCTGCTTCCTCTTTGGCGAGTCACTCATGGTCTGAAAACATCGCTTCTAATACGATTAATCTATTGCTATGCTTGGATTACAATATACCTTTCTCTCCTTTTGAAGTTGGAGCGAGAGAGAAAAGAGAGTGAGAAAAGAAATAGAGAGAAGCAGAGAGACAGACAGACAGAGACTCAGCAATTGCTGTCGATGAAAAGTCTCATTAGCAGCAGGCGTGTGTCATCTGTGGGCTGGCGTGTTGTTAACTGATACTGAACGTAAGTCTCTTGAAAGAGATTTATCATATCACACCGTCGCTCCACACTTGCCATTTTAAGGGCCGGCCTCTTCTATCACTAGCTCTTTAGTCTCTGAAACCGCAATTTCGAATGTACATGTCCAAAAATATGCTATAAAAGACCCAGCTAAAAAGGAGTTAAACCTTGTAATGTTGAGTATTAGTTCTCACAAAAATACTTTCACCTATTCTACAGATGTTTCAGCACTTAGAATTAATGAAGTTGTATATCCTTCTAGTCAAAGTTAGCTCGAGTCAGAAAAGGCACGAAATACCTCGTGTGTGATAATATACTTGGTCTTGTGACATGAGAATCCTATGTAGATAGTTTCTGTACATTACTGTTAATCTTATAATTGTCCCCTTTGACTTCATGTCGATGTTGCAAGAAGCAGAAGGTCGTAGAATTATCTTGACGCAGTTATCACAGAGAATTATTACCGGAGAAGAACCAGTGCAAAGGTTACGAGGCTTACAGAGATATTATGTTGCGAGGCTTGATCTATATGAGCGCGGCATCCAGTCCCGTACAAAGGCGAAAGCCTCCTCTTTGCTATTCATCTTGAGGAGAGCGGCGGCGGGCGGCGGAGGATGAACATGGTAGACGTATTATGAAAGGCGAGGGATGATAGACAGGAGGGAAAGGACAGAGAGGCATCATCGACTTACGAGGAGACGTAAGGGTTGCACCGGGAGACCGGTGATGGACGAAGACTGGCGATACATCATGGTGGAGGGATGAGGAGTGAGGTGGTATAAGATGTGCAAGAATGGCGAGGTGGAGGAGAAAGATTGAGAGAGATTAACGAATCGGAAATGGAGAAAGGAAAGAATCTGGTGCGTGTTAAGGAATAGTAATGAGGCGAGAAAGTAAATATGGCGATAAAGAAAGGAGTGTGTGAAAAGAGAGCGGGGAAATGAAGAAAGACTGGAACAATGAGAGAAAGGGAAGAGGTTTTATGAAGTTCAATGCAATGACCGTATATATCAAGGGAAAAATATAATCTATAATGGCAGGAAGTTTCAATAATAAGAAATTCCCTCCCTAACTTTTGAATTCTATTTGAGAGACTGTGAGCAGAACGGAAAAAAACCTTAGGAGAGTGAACTACAAAAGATAGTGGGAGAGATGGAACAGAGGTGAAAGGAGGTAGCTTGGGGAAAGGGGAGGATGAAATGCTGAAATGTAAGAGGCAGAAAGCTGTGGTACTGCAGAACCTCACAGGGGAGGGGAAATAGGTCCTGGGTGCACTGAAGGTCTTCTTGTGATAAAAGAAATCTGTGAAGATAGAGCCTGTTATGTTTGATAGTATGGTTGTCCCGACGGTCCTGTGTGGGTGTGATTCATGGGCATTAAAAATGCGAAGATGTGTTAGAAATACTTGAGGACAATGTGGTGTGAGGATGAGAGGCGTGCATGGGATAGGAAGAATTGGAACAATGTGGTATACATGGGACGGCGTGCTGAACTAGGGCATATGAAAGTGCCAGTGGAAACCACGGAAAGGTCTGAGGGATTTGGTTACAGAGAAGGAGCGCTCGTTTTGGTGCATTACGCACGACAGATAGAGTGGATTCGAGGGAATGAGGTCACTCGTAGCCTATTCCCTGCGCTACCTCGCTGTCCAGGAAATCTGCGAACAGGTGTGTGTGTGTGTGTGTGTGTGTGTGTGTGTGTGTGTCTTTCTGTCTATGAATGATTTCATCAACATGATATTCTCCCCACAATTAACAGTAAAGCAGTTTATAAGAAACGCGTTTTCAAAGTTACCAAAAATCTTACTTCAACCTATCGACGTATGGAGAAACTGGTAGCGTTCATATTATATTGATAGCACTTCTTTATATACGTATGTAGCATGCTGATTATAGGTATAGTAATATATTTTCTAAAGTATATAATCTTCAAGTGAATATTAAAGCGTTTTCTACAGCATACTCAGCTAAGGAAGGGTGTATGAAAACTTTCAAAAGAATCTCAGGGATGGTGAAGGTTCTTGCTGGATATTGGATATTTCCATGGGACTCCTAAAATGCCAGCCAGATCTTTAATAGTTTGACCTCGGTCGCCACCCTTTTCATCTGTGACGTATGAAAAGAATTTGTTACAGAAGCCATTCCCTTACATATCGACTCAGCGCGTTCAAAAGACTCAAAAAGAAAAAAAAATGGTTCTATCTTTTAATATCAAGGACTTTTTTTCTGACATGTATGAAAGATTACTTAATAATGAGCCAAAAGAGTCGAAATATATCGACTTCGTCTTATACGAAAACGCTGAAAGATATTCTGATATGAAGACTGTAAGCAGTCCTTAGCAACGTGGATGAGTGATGATGGAAGCTGATCTTTTTCTCCATATATGTACTTCAGTTGTTGTAATGTCTGATTCCAAGAACTGGCTTATACTTACTGAAAGAAACACTTACTTCGGTATGTCTTGTATTATCCCTTTGTCTGTCAGCAAGTGATTTCTATACATCCATCCTTCTACGTACTCTTTGCTTATCAAGGGTCCATGCCTCGCATCCATACAATACCACTGGGACTATTATAGTGTCAAACATACCCATACTTGCACCCGTCTTTCCACACATTCTCCTGTGCTCCCAGGAACTTAGCTCCCTCACCTACCCAGAGGATTATTTCATCTCCAATGGTTCCATCCACTGCCATATCCATTCCCAGGTATGTAGAGCACTTCCGTTTTTCTCTGTTGGAACTCGCACTCCAACCAACCTGTCTCCTTTCACTGCTAAATCTAACTGACTTACTGTTATGCACATTAACTCCCAAATTTTACACACACCCTCTAAATTTAAAGAGCAGCTTCTGCAATTTCTTAATCGAATTTTCCACAAGAGCTGTGTCATCAGCAAACAACAACTGACGCACATCCTACTCCCCAAGACTTGCATTCCCATCCCAACCACCCCATTCATAAACAGGTTAAACAGCTACAGTGACTTTACACATCCCTGCTGCAGACCCAATCTTTACTTGGAACCATTCAGTCTCTTCTCTTCCTACTTGCACACATGCCTCACTCTCTTCATAAAAACTCCTCACTGCTTCTAGTAGGTATTCTCCACGCCATAGTCTTAACACCTTCCATAAAGCATCCCCAATAACCCTAGCGTACGTTTTCTTCAAATCCGTAAATGTCACATACAAATCCTTCTGCTTTTCTAAGTATTTTTCACATAAATTCTACAAAGCAAACACCTGAACCACACATCCTCTACCACCCCTGAAGCTACATATTCTCCTCCTCAGTCTGATGCCCTGTGCATGCCACCACCAACTCAAAACACCACGCATCCATACAACTTACCAGATGCACTCAACAAACGTATGTCTCAGTAATCTGAAGAAGAAACGAGGTAAATTGCAAGGCTGATTCAAAGGTGATTACCTTTAAACTGTAAATTGTGCTCATAACCCTCTCAGCTCCTCGGCTGTATAGTGCAGCGAATCCCTTCACTCGCAACCATCCCTGCACTTGTCTATCTCATGCTCCTCAGTCCCCGTCGCAAAGCGTTTCCATTAAACTAATTCCTCGGCGCGAAATGAAATAAAAGTGGATTTCGCGCTTGGGTGTGTTGATAACGCGGAGAAATAGGGGAAAAAAAACTATGCGGACATCTAAATCAGCGGAATGGATTTCACTCGATTTTTATTTGTCTGCTGCAGGTTGTCAGAGACAGTTCCGCCAGTGATGCCTGCCAGCGTTAAATAATATATAAGATTTTAGAGAGAGAGAGAGAGAGAGAGAGAGAGAGAGAGAGAGAGAATGTGGAAGGCCCAGTCAGCGGATGAGCATTAACATTTCTTCGTGGTCAGATGTGAGCCAACGCCTACAAGGAGCTGCAGAGCTGTGGCCGCGTCTTGTTCTCATAATGAACAGAAATGATGAAACTCCCACCACATCCTACAGGTCTTCAGCAGGTATTACAAGAAAAAGAAAATACGTAAAGACGATGAGTCAAAGAGAAAGAGGGTGGCTTTATTCACGTTCAATTTCCTTGGACAATAACTCACATGACAATGATACGAGATTTCAAGGTACTTTAGCTACTAACCAGTGTGGCTAGGTTCCTAGGTGCCTCCCTGTTCACAACCTCGAGAAATCACCAAATCGACCCCCAAACAAGGTGATGGAGTGTTTTCAAAGCGCACTCACACAGGAGAGGAGCCATCTTAGCAAGAAGCAACACCGGAGTGACACTGTGATTGTTTTATCCCTAGACTTATTCGCCTACGACCAGAACAACATCTGTGCACTGTGCATGGACTCCATGCTCAATCCTGACATTCAAAGCACACGGACATATCCCACTGTGCGACTACACACTCTACTCCAGACCGAGCTTAGGAAACACTGAAGACTCCTTTTTGAAAAGGAGGGTAATCAATGTTTCGTACATGATTCATTATGCCATATTTTGAAACAGACAATCGAATGAACATCAGTGACATTGCAGGGTTTGCATTCATATGTGTTCGTAGTATGACATCAACTTCGTTTATGCTGGTTTCTTACGAGGCAAATTTCTTTCCAGAATTCAAACCCAAGAAGTATATTCTTGTATCCTGTTTCGTGAACTGAAATTACAAAATTTACCCATTACGCCTTAAGTTTACACATCAGCAGATTATATCACAGTGCTAATTTGCTGTATTCTAAACTCCTATTAACGTAGTTCTTTGTTGCCGAGCTTATACCACATCAGCTTGCTGTTTCTTCAGCTGACAATCCTAAGGAAGTTTTTATTATTCCCAAGCTTACGTGACTTATCTGTTGTAACATCCTCCACCAAAGTAATTTGTTCTGTCCTAAGCACAGATCACCAGTATATTTTTTCGTGTCTTGATCTCACTTCACAACAGGAGCTTCTTGCTTTGTAACATTCAAGATCCTACCACTGGAGTGAACTTATGTCTTAAAGCTGACACTACAGTAATTTGGTGCCTTGAATTAACACAAAAGAAGTGGTTAATCGTGTCGAAACAAGTAACTAGTACACTGTGTTGTGAATTCATGATCCAAGTAATCTAAAAATACCTTCACCTAAACAGCAATGCCGAGAATTACCGACAATAGGTACCAGTGACCTGTTGACCCACAATTTGATGTGAGGAAACAGGTCAAAATGCATCAGCCAGTAACAAATATAGTACTAATATTCCAGTCCAGCCCTTTCTTGGCGACGTTTCGACTCATACTGAACAGAAGCTTCGGACCTGCTGAACCACTAGTGAGCCCAGGGGATAAATACGGCTTAGACTTCAACTGGTCTTGTTACGGATCGTTTCACCGGCGAACAGTTTCCCTTTCCAGTCCCTTTTAATTCCAGCCAACGAGGCGTGAGTGTGAGCCTCTGCCACCAATGCCGAGCTTGACTGTCGGCTGCACTTCAATTCGTTGCTCTTGGACGCTGGCTGGGCAAAGCAGTCGTTGTTCCCGTTGTTTTACGGGCTTAGCGAGGCAGTAGCCCAGTTCTACCGTTTCCATATGGTGTCTTTCCGATCCTACAGAAAACTGTTGCGTACGTCCCGCTGACTTTGTAGATCAATAATCTTCATATGAAGTCCTGCCCTTAAACTATTATGTTATACTCGTATTATTTGCTCAGCTTGAGCTATACGATGAGTTTACAGGTCGTCATCTTTGAAAAATCTATATAACTTTCTCTACTCCTACCACACTAATCCATGAGTTTCTGTTCTATTCCACTAATCACAAACAACCTCGTTCGGACCAAGTGGTCTGTTGCTATTTGAAATTAGATGTATGATCTGTCGACTGACATTACCTGATATCTTTGAGTAGCCTCCTCCATATCAATTTGTGTGTGTGTGTGTGTGTGTGTAATAATATTACTCCTGTACACAGAGGAGAGAGATCTTTCTTCCCCATAGCTGCGAGTGACGACAAACTCCCAAATCGGTAATGTTACTCCTGGTTCTCACCTTTCCCTCCTCATTCCACCACGTACACAGCCAACCGGCTATCACCCAGTTCCGTACTGCGACCGCCTGTCTATCCCGCTGTCTCTAGGAACCTTATATCTGCCCCTCTCCCGTCTATTCAGGGCAGCGCTACGGGCCTTCTCACAAGTTATACTAGTCTATCCTGGCAGGCCGTAAGGGTTTTCCGTGTCTGAATGATAATTTGTAATGTCCTCCTTCACTGATATTCTCAGACAGATATCTACATGTCTCTATGCAAAACAAGAAAGATAAAACACGTCAGATAAAAGGAGTGTTGCTTAGTAACAAGAGATTACGTCGTCCGCTTATACCTTCCTCGGTAGCCTGTGTTCAACTTTAGGACGAGCAATGGTAAAATTATTTCCATTGATTCACGCGTGAACATTGCATATCTCTACACGAGAGAATAAGTTTAACCTCTTTTACTCTAAATCGTCTGAAATCTTTTACCATTGTCATACCAAACGTCAAAATAGCCTCACCCCACTGACAAAATGAAATTTGTATAATGCACAATTTTCTCTGGGATCACATGTCTAGCTAATAATTCTACAGAGAAAACAAATGTACGAGGAATGAATCAAAGCTTTGTAATGCACGTCCTGGATTTAACAAAGTTAAGCTTACACGAAAACGAGTGAGCAGACATTTAATTAGCTTTTGCTGATTGTTAGGTTTAGAAAACATGAATCAAAACATCCTTTGATCAAATGCTTTTTGACAATGATTATTCATACGTATCTTAGGCAAAGTTAAAGAGCACAAATTTGGCAAACTTTGGTAGAGTTATGTCGCCTGAGTATCACAATAGTTCTTTATGCCTGACGAAGGCGTTGCCTGCCACAGTATTCTGCGGTGCCCATAAACCACCACTCCTGTAGCATGAGAAACGACGTGTTCAAAAGAAACACCTGCAGATATTGGTATTGGGTAGAATGATATCATCCTTCAGAGTGACTTTGTTAATTTCTGGTGGTCAATATCATTTGTCTACCGTAGAATTGAATTGTCCGATTAGCAAAGGATAAGAACCCGTACAATGTAGTTTCTCACGGCCAATAACCCTCCAACTATCGCCACAATATATGCAAACAGCTTTTATGACGGCTTTATATGCAAATGCTTTTAACCTTACCATTGCGGATTCAGTTTAAAAGGATGAAACATTTGGGACTATTATATAAAGTATCAAGGGAGAACAAATCCATAGCTGTAACCTAGTTTATGCCTATAACATATCGTCAGTGAGTTATATATGGTCATCAACAATGAAGAACACCTCAAGAATATGTAAAGAGACATGAAGGAGACTTTAAGTCCTGAAATTCAAGCAGAAACTTAGCGTGAAAAACAAAATTCAATTCCTAGATGTCCAAATAGATGCAAGAAAAGAAAAAAAAATGCCAGACATCAATAGTGTGTAAAGAAAGTCCAGTGACCAAAGAAAATGTATAAATGCCAGATGTCAATGCCCATCACGATACAAACTTAGAGTCATAAACTCTTATCTACGAAGAGCTTTCAGGAAGTTAACACTAAACTTATTCCACCAAGAAGTAACCAGAGTGAATCAGATTCTTTTTGGTAATGGCTATACAATCAAACTCATTAACCAGCAAACACAATATTCCTTAATAATACCATCGAAGCCAAGAAATGTATAAGATAAATCCAATGATCGTGGTATGCAAACGTAAATTAACGCAGTACTGTACAAGATGTGATCAAGTGAAACGTCATTTGCTGCAAAGGAAAATACCGTTTAAACCCTCTTGCCTGTTACAAGAATCCAAAAGAACCAAAATTATGAATTCAAATTACCTGCTGCAGATTGCAAACTTCAAATCGTGAATTACACCGGTATGCTATGTACCTCACACTGTAGACGTCACACCACCAATTTACAAGGAGGGGAACCCAAGACGAGCCACATGAATTATCATCATGACTCTACCATCACCAGGCAAATCATGGTCGTAAACACGAGGGTATTAAGAACTCTAGGTACTCGAAGCTATCTGTATTAGGGAGAAAAGAAACCAATCACCATCATTCAAAATAGTGGAATACAAACGACTTTAGAGTTATATTCTCAACAGCCGCCCCATGCCTGGTGCTATGAGAACCTTTTTCAGAACATGGAGAGGAGACGTCACCCAGACACACCTCACCTGACCCGAGTCCACGCAGCAGCCAAAGACCTCACCCTCCCCTGTCTCACATCAAGATTCATCTGAAGCCATTCACTTCCACAAACGACAAAGCTTTTGCAGCATTTTCAGTAGAACTTTCTTAAGCATTCCGTAAAATCTTCTTTGGTACCTTGTGAAAAATAATTTCTGGCATGCAGAGCAAAATATGTTCTATGATATTATATTCCCATATGATCGAAATACATTATGGGAGATGTCTGGTTAATGTTCATTCTCCCACTGTGGAACCCTGCTTCCCACTGAGATTCTGTGTTCCACCAAGAGTATTGTTATTTCCCTCCTAAAGAACTCACTCGCACAGCTCCCAGATGTGGCTCATTAAGGATATGACCCTAATGTTCTCACATTTCAGTAAGCCACTTCCTCTATATAAGGGTCATAAAAATGACTGTACCACCCAACAGATAAAGATTAAAGTACCGTAAGAGGTAGATATTAAATGTAGCCATTGCTACTTTCACTCGCCTGCTTTTATGCTCTCCATATATATCCTTACTAGCTGTCATGATCTGCTGTTTATCTTTCAGTTTGTGTATACCAACTGAGAGTCTTAGAGAAATTATTCTTCAAGATTTTCCAAGTTCATAAATACAGTCATTCAGTCTGTTTGCTCTGTTTTCACGATCCACATCTAATTATTTGGTTACAAATTCGACATACCTTTTGTTTCTAAACCCTTGTCTGTTATTTAGTGTTTTCCTTCCTTCCTTCCTTTTTCATTTCTTTTTCTCTCTTTCATTTCTTAATCTTTTCTCTTTCAGTTTTCCCTTTTACATTTTCCTTTCATCTCTCTCCGTTTTTCTTCCCTTCCTCTTCTTTGTATATTTTGCTTTACTTTTCTTCTTTCTTCTCGTACTTTTCTTTTTTTGCTTTTAATATTTTTTGTCTTTCTTAATTTTTTCTATTCTCTTATTTCTTCTTTTTCGCTCTTCCTCTTTTATTTACCATTTGCTTCCTTTTTTTTTCTCTTTCTCTCTCTTTCATCCCCTTTCACACCCCTTGCTACCCACATTAGTCAGGACAGCTCAGAGGTCACAAACTCCCCGATTCTCATTTTACTAAAATCTGGACACTCTCTGCCATAAAAATGAATAATAGTGTCGTAATAATGTAGAAGTGTACAATGTGATATAAATCAGTGCGTTTTATTGCCCTCCCGGGTGCTGAGATAAGCAAGAGGAATTTACAGATATAAAATATTTTAGGAGGAGTCTCTCCTCTTGGCTTAATTTCAAGGGAATTCTAATGGAATGTGCAGGTTAAATTTATGCCGAGTCCGTTTTAGATACTGGATGTTTTCCCAGGCAAATGGAGAGGTCAGGATTTATTAACCTTTTTCTTTCTATCCCACGTGGGTTGCCCACTTTCCACGAAAAGACGAAAAAATAAAAGACTCTTGTATATTTTTCACTGGCCAACTTTCTTTACGTCTGAGTTAGAGTAAACAGGTAACAGTTTCAGCAAATGATGATAACTGAATATTAAGAGAATATTCTTGAAGGCCAATAATAATCCCGTGAATATCATCGAAAAGTCACACGATAGCAAGACGCGAATCAGAGAAATACGATGATGATTTTAGTTTTCTACATGTCGTGCAAACTGTTATGTGGTAAAAGTCCATTAGTCAACCCTATTAAAATGTATTTGATCACGTACGCCAACTAATGCATGCATAACACCACTGGCTTGTATGAATTCATGTATATATATTTCGCATTATTTATTCATGGCGTGTAAGAGTAATGGTACATTTTAATCAAAATAACAACATGGTAACTGAAGTAGCCGTAACTGGGAGTTGGAGGGATTGTGGTTACTTGAACCTGC
Organism: Panulirus guttatus; assembly: GCA_032361385.1. Classification (NCBI taxonomy): domain Eukaryota; kingdom Metazoa; phylum Arthropoda; class Malacostraca; order Decapoda; family Palinuridae; genus Panulirus; species Panulirus guttatus. The sequence continues at coordinate 3,398 of JAUUDW010447304.1, read as the reverse complement.
CAGTTGTTGGCTGTGAACTGGTCGGGTGAGAGGAAAACGAACCTCACCAAGGATGAAGATCCCAGTACAAGGACTCGAAGTTTCCTCGACACGTTTCTTACACTGATTGAGTTAGGTCTGACTTAGGTCAGTCAGATTATAGAGTTTTAACGTTAAGTCCGATGTATGTTATTTATTTGTTATTGAGTTTTAACGTAAGTCTAATGTATGTTATTGATTTGCTATAAAATGCAAAGTTTCGTTGCTTCGGATCACGGTTCGCGTCTTTTCTTCAGAAGGTTCCGATAAGCTTAACCAGTGCTTTCTGTGCACCCTCACTTGTTTTCATAATCATACTCATCTAAGTGATTTTGTTGCCCCTCCTTTGATATATGTAAGTTAACCCATTGGAAAGCATAGTTTACCCAATCATTCCTTATGTTTAACTGTTTTTATGAATTGTCCATTTTGGCAAATTCGTTCAACTTTCATTGCTTCATTACAGTCAAGATGAATTACTGCAGAGATATGTAAATCTTCTGCACCTCGTAAAACACTATACCTCCTTGTAAAAACTAATAGCAATCCAGTGTAAAGAATGCCGGAGTCATGCTGTTCTCGATGATGTATTACTGAAATCATTCATTTTTCATACTAATGTTATGAAGTGTCGCGAAATGAAACAGCTTTATATATATCTGTGAAGCCTCGATGCTAGCCAGCTACGTGACTCCTATGACGACAAAAAATGTTCAGTAAAGTAACAGCCATAGAAGTAATCGTATAGCAGGTGACGGTCGAAAGGGAGTGACACTGGTGGTGGTGACAGGTAAAGAGCATCATGTAACACTCGTACTATTTTCTCGTGGAATGTACAACAGCTGGAGTGCATTGTACACAAGTTATGTTTTCTCGTGGAATCCACAACTCGGACCAAAATAACCCGCGTGTGCACGCTGTCTTGTGGGGGCCTTGTTGACGCTCTATGAATTATGGAATTCTTCCATCCTAACTTCATTGTTTTTCCGTTTGTCTGATTCTCTCCCTTCCCTCCACACAACCCCCATCATTTCTGCTCCACATCCAACCCAGGACGTAGCACCAGAAGGCTTGTGAGCGGATGTATGTACAAAATTCAATAACCCGCCCTTGTGAGCCAGACTCTCTCTCTCTCTCTCTCTCTCTCTCTCTCTTCGCCACATCCAACCGGAAGCCAAATTCGTTAAATATTCACAAGATTAATGAGACCAGGGAATCTATCATAATGGCGCGAACTGAGGTGGCAGCATAATGATGAAGGGGATGATCATGCTGACAAATTTTCCGCCGATGAATGTGATGAAAGTGATGGTGGCTACGAGGATGATGGCATTGGCGTTATGATGATGACGACTAGGCGAGGATCTGGGGATGATCATGATGAGGCAATAGTGATAATGGTGAAGATAGCACTATATACAGATGATCATTGATATGAGATGATGATGATGATGATATTGCATAGAGATGATGAGACAAAAGGAATGAAAAGCGTGGTGTAGACAGCCACGGTTATTTCATGATCAAGAAATAGAGTCCTGAAGACTGAAAAGAGTATTTAAATTACTTAAATACGATCAAAGCGATAAAATTCTTTGACATTTGATTGATATGAACGTGAAAGTCTTGATGAATCGCATCAAAAATAACTACTCGAGTTACGATGCGAATAGAATATCATCATATCAAGCAGTGGCCTTGATCACTGGACTTTAATATGAATGAGAATTCTTATTACTTCAAGGGTAATACACGTGTCAGGTCATAATGAAACATAACCAATAGAGCTTAAATTATTGTAAGGTAACGAGATCATTTCCACAAGTGGCAGTGATGATGACCTAACGCCTCTTCGTATCACTATCGGTAAAGATCCGACTGACAGCAAATAACACACGTGCCAAGACTTAATGAAATCCATGGAGTAGAAATGATTACGACGGGGGAATGATGTACTCGGTGCACCTATGTGGATTACCAGTGCCACAGAATCTTCCTATCTCCCATGAGGATCACCAGGGAAGGCAGTGACCTCTGACGCTTTGCCTTGACATCAAAAATCACCGTCCTTGCCCTAAAGAAAACACACACACACACACACACGCACACCAAGTATTAATGAAATCCATGAAGAATTAAAGATATTGTACGGAAGCGAAGTCATCAAAAAGGGAAAAACTGACAATGAACTTCATGATTTTTGACCACAAAGTGTATAGGCACCATCCTTCTTCTCTCGTTAACGCTCTTGCTGTGTGATGATAAAATCAACTCCTTTGAACTTGAATTATCGTAGAGATAAGAAATCAGATCCAAAATCCATCAAAAAGTATAGCAATGACCATAGCATTCGACCTTCTGAAATCAAAACCTGTAGGAGTCTTTGTTTTACTCCAAACTAAATGCGTTTCAAATGCAGGGACAAATGGACAGACAAACGAGTGGAAAAGCAGATTAATAGAGTGCACTCCGAAACTCCAGTTTGCGAGGCCTAAATGGTAATCAAAGCTATAAGAAAATCATCCCTTCGTGAATACCAATATAATGCAACACAATATGATAAGGTGCGTGCCACTGCATGATAAAGTAAGCCAGTCCACAGTAGGTATACCATAATCTTCAAACACACTTTCTACATCTACATTTGCTATTATAAACCAGTACGCTGCAGGTTTGCCAGGAATCTACACACATTATTTATCAAAGAGAGAAGAGATTGCTGCTAAGAAATTATGTAAAAATGACCGATGAAATATTTCGAAATATATAGCTGAAGGGCACGCTAGTTGCATGATCCAACCATCCCATTATCTGCGATGACAACAAAATACTACTATGGAAATCACTCATTTAAATACGATCTTTTCTTTATTTTTTTCTAATGCTTCACACTCTGACCAGTGCTTAAAGTAGAAAGGACAGATAGATCAAGGTAACTACAGAAGTGCTTAAAATACACATAAAAAAATCACGACACCCACATCATTAGTCACATGCATACAACGTAAATATCAAATTTATGGTGATTCATTATCACAACACTAATACCCTTTTCCCCACTAATTAATCACCAAATGTGAATCTCATTCCATAAATATTTTCTGTACGAAACTGAAGGGATTCGTTTGCTTTATCGGGTGTATTGTTTCAAGCAATATAATCAAGGAGTTATTTGTCTTGAAGAACGGCCGAATGATTAAAACATCCGTCCTTGATTAAACAAAAATTAATGATCAAAGGACTTTTTAACTAACAACATATTGCTAGAGAAGTAATTGCCTCTGTGGATTTATATTGCTTGTATTGTGTATGTGTGTGTGTGTGTGTGTGTGTGTGTGTGTGTGTGTGTGTGTGTGTGTGTGTGTGTGTGTGTGTGTGTG
>JAUUDW010446971.1:0-12585 GCA_032361385.1 Panulirus guttatus | reverse complement strand
ATCTATCTCTCTATCTGTCTATCTATCTGTCTATCTATCTGTCTATCTATCTATCTATCTGTCTATCTATCTGTCTATCTATCTGTCTATCTATCTGTCTGTCTATCTGTCTGTCTGTCTATCTATCTATCTATCCATCTATCTATCTGTCTATCTATCTATCTGTCTATCTTTCTATCTCTCTATCTATCTATCTGTCTATCTATCTATCTATCTATCTGTCTATCTAACTATCTATCTATCTATCTGTGTGTGTGTGTGTGTGTGTGTGTGTGTGTGTAAAAACACACATACGCTCACTCTAGTCTACGCCAGGTACTCGTTTATTGACAAACCCACATTAGGGGGGGGGGGAGATTATGAACAGCTGGGTTGGATGAGGGCCGACCGCCCTCTTGCCCTGCCCGACCCGGGACTCGAACCTGGGTCCGTGAGTGGAATAGGATACTCCTACTAACCAATGCGCCACGGAGGCTCTTAGTCTTTATAAACAATAAACCAAGATAATGTGACGTTAAAACCCCCTCGTGATAAACCCCAATAAACCACAACTCTTGAAAACACATATACCCAATACACCAATGGTCCAGAAGGGTATACCAGTGGGTGCAGGAGGTTAAACCAGTGGTCTAGAAGGTTAAATCAGTGGTCCAGAAGGTATAAACCAGTAGTCCAGGAGGTTAAACCAGTGGTCTAGGAGGTTAAACCAATGGTCCAGGAGGTTAAACCAATGGTCTAGGAGGTTAAACCAGTGGTCCAGAAGGTTAAGCCAGTGGTCCAGCAGGTATAATACAGTGGTCCAGAAGGTTAAACCAGTGGTCCAGCAGGTATAAGCCAGTGGTCCGGAAGGTTAAACCAGTGGACCAGAATGTATAAACCAGTGGTCCAGAAGGTTAAACCAGTGGTCCAGTGAGGGACCATCACAGGAAATTCCTTACCTACCAAGCTCTCCCTACCTACCTGGCGGGTTCATAAAACACTGAGATTCCAACACAGGAAATATTATTAAATTCCTGGTCCCCGAGGGACGGACGCCTTCGGAGGTCTCCCCCAGAAGCCTCTGGGGGAGGGTAGGGGGCGGGGGCAGTGAGGGGGGTGGGGTGCTGTCCCCTCAGCTTGCTGGGTGACCAGGAGGAATACCGAGGGAGGGGGTGAGTCTTCCAGTTAAGTCTCAAGGTGTTTGGTCGTTAGGTAGAGCACTGGGGGAGAGATCTGGGGACTCACTGGGGAGGCATGATGGAGCTGGGGAGGGTACTGGGGTGCAAAACAGGGAGGGAGTCTAAAAATACAGAAATCCTTCCCTTGGGGAACACCTCCAACCCACACCACATATTCTATCAATCTTTTTTTCGTAAGGAAAAATGTCGTTAGTATCTTCATAGCTCTTATAAACACAAGACCAACGTCTTCTCTTGCCATAGACGCTTCAGTATCTTCAGTGACCAACTTAACAGATAAGGAATACAGGATATTATTACTGTCCTCCAGCATATAACCTCGTCATAGACCATCTGTCCCTCCCATGTACTGTCCTCCGGCAGATAACCTCGTCATAGACCATCAGGTCTTGTGTTATCTGTCCCTCCCATGTACTGTCTTCCAGCAGATAACCTGGTCATAGACCATCAGGTCTTGTGTTATCTGTCCCTCCCACGTACTGTCTTCCAGCAGATAACCTCGTCACAGACCACCAGGTCCTGTGTGGTACACGAGAGAGGAATGGCAATGTCAATAGATATATCTCCACAGTATATCATTTGTTATGGCCATTGAGTCTGTGGGCTGGGTCGTAATAGATTCCAAAAAGTTGGATTAGGTATACCTGCATTTCCCTGGGGGTGCCTAAAAGGATTGGATGAGCGGATTAGAAAATCCTAAAACTCTAATCAGGGAACTGCAGACTCGGATATTTCCAAAACACTTTGAGTAACTTTGAGGAATGATGCAAGTTTGTGACAAAATTCCAAATCTTTCGTCTCTTGCTGGGACCAAATGTGACCAACAGGGACACGGCTCTGTGACCAACGGGAACAGGGGGGGGGTCTGTTCACAACGGGGATATGGCTTTGGAATATTTACTGGCCTGTGTGAAGCCCTAAACTGCTGGAAACGCTATTGATATCCTGGTGGTAACATCGGAAACAACTTTCGGTTATTTTTCAAACAAATAAATGAAGAGATAGATGGATGGACTGACGAATCGATAGACAGATAGAGTGATAGATAGATAGATGTATAGATAGATAGATGGATAGGTAGGTAGATAAAGATAGATAAGTAGAGGGATAGATAGATAGGTAGATAGATAGATGGAGTTAATTACGTCAGGCCAGACTTGGGAGGTGACGAGGCCGTCTCAAATGTCCCCACTTGACTCCAACCTCGTGTCCGGTCGGTACATACTCTGGCCAGGATCTGGCCCACCCTGGCCGCTACCGGTGGCCAGGCGTGGGCCAAGGGGGCCAAGCCACACTAACCAACTCCCCCAAATTAATCAGGGAAATGCGAGGCGCTAAACATCGTCACAACAGACGTGATAAACCTTGTAGTGGTGTCTCTTGGGACGATGCTTTGTTTACCTCCCGCCCTCCCTGCCTGCCGCTAGGGGCGCTGGCTGGCCGTCTGTCTTCTGCCTCACACACACACACCACGAAGCCTCACTCGCTGGTTCGAAGCGCTTCTCTGTCTCTCTTGTCGTTTCGTTCGCTGTCTCGTAATCTCACTCGTACGATCTGTTATCACACTTAACTGTACGATTAAGCTTCTCCGTGTCATCCACTCGCTAACTGTAAGAGTCTTGGTCGGTTACGAGTACATATATTGTCTCAAAGCTTCGCTCACGTTCTCGAAATCTTACCTCCTACCACCTCAATGCCTCGTTTATTACATCATGTCGTTGTCTCGAAGTTTTATTCAGTGTCTTGAAACTTCAAGCGACGCCCATGAATCTCTGGCCTTGCCTTGTTGACGTTCTAGCTGCTTCGGAATCTCCCTTTCGCTGATTCGGAGGAATATTTCTTCCCTCGAAACTTGAGTTCGCTGCTTTGGAACTTCCGTCACTCGCAAAGCGCCTCGTCAAACCATTCCACAGAGTGTGAAAAAAACACGTAACAAAATCAATTTTCCAAATTCGATATACATCACGGAGCTAAGCAACACCGCCTAGATTATTCATCGCTTGCAATTGACAAGTCATTAATCGTGAGTCTCAACCCAGATCGAAAAAGAAATGAACGTCGCTTATGAAGCAATTGAGCCTTTGACTCGCAGTGAAATGACTCGCTCTTGGAGTTTCCTGTTAACTGCTCTGACAGATTATTGGTGTTCGTGTGTTTGTTCTACATGGTTTGAGTTGTTCAGCACGACGGTGTACGACCCTTGAGCACGGCGGTACGACCCCTCAGCACGATGAGCCGTAATTATGTATATGGCCAGGTTATCATCATGCCAAAGGTCGTGCCCAGGAGTTTAGGATGACACAGGATCACGGTCAGGGGTAGTGCGCCTCGCCGGGGATTTCAGATTGTCAGGAATGAAGGCAGGAATCCTTGCTGGGAGGATCACACAAAGGCCCTCACGGATGTGTACAAAGTTACTGACTCAGCGTGGGCCCGCCCGGGGTCGAACCCGCATGGAGTTCGAATTCTGGGCACAGCAGTCGACCCACACCCAACCCAGGTATCCATCCTTCCCTCGAGGCTGGTCGACAGATGGGTACTTTGCTTAGGATGAATGTGTAGGTGTGTACAAACGTAATCGTAAAGACATGGCACATATATACGTACAAGGTTAAGAGACGGGTTAACACGAGTGTAAAGCTCTCTCTCCATAACACACACACACACACACACACACACACACACACACACACACACACACACACACTCACACACACACACACACACACACATGCACATACACACACACACACACACACCACGTACTTTGAGACCCTGAAGAGTACAGACATCAGAAGACAGCGCACAGGAACGGCTTAGGAAGAAATAAGATCCTTATAAGGATTACGGACGACATGTTACCTCAACACATACTCAGATGATGTGGTGAGACTTAGGCCACGGCACTAGAGGTGTTAGAGATCAGGGGAAGAGAATTGTGCGCCAGCAAAGTGGAGGGAAGCATACGTGTTTTGGCTCTTTCCAAATGGAAGTAGGATGGAGGTTACTTGGAAGTGTAGATTCGTAACAAGCAAAAGCGGCTTGCAAACTACTAGAACAGACAACCTAGAAGTAAGTAGGTTGATTGGTTCTTGCCTAAGAGAAACCACACACTTGAGAAGAACCACAGAGTCAAAGGGAAGATGCTACATGGAACAGATCTCGTATTATGATATGAGCGAATAGCCAGATACTGGAAAGAGGAAAGAGGCTGGTCAGTTGTATACCACTGGATTGCTAGACGGCCTTTGGTACTGTATCGTGGTCACATCTAGATGGTCTGTTGCTGTTTCAGTTCCTTTACATTCCTTTACAAGATGATAAAGAACTTAAAATTCCAGGGTGGTGGAAGGAGAGGTCTTCTTATAACTGGATTGAACGTTTTACCTCTCATGGGAGAAAGCAAAAACACCTGCCAGAGAATCCTAATCATTAGTGAGTGAAGTAGCCAGCAAGTGGGGTTCACCGGGTTCAGTATTAAGACCGCTTTTATTTTTGATATATTTGAATGATACGCCAGGAACAGTTGAACCATATTATGACTGTATCTGCGGTAGATGGCAAACTCATAAGAGGTAATGAACCTTTACTAAGGAAGGAGGGATAGGTAATGAACCTTTAAGAGTGGATCAAGGTGTAAGAAAACTTGGATGACTCATAGCAGTTTTTTGATAAATGATTAATGAAATTCAACCCAAATGAATGCAAAGGAAATTAAGAAGAGAGACGGTGACAACAGAGTGGACTTCAGACATCATATCGCGGGAAACAATCCACAAGAATCTACCTACGAAAGGGACGCAGAAGGTGAAGTAACGCCTAATGCATCCTGTGGTGTTGGTGCGTTACACATGGCAGCTGGAGAGTGGGTGTGCATACCTCGCTAACGCTTGACACGGCAAACAAGCATGAAGAAAGAAACAAAAATCCTGGGAAAGTCACATTAGGAGAGTTATGAAGGAGGTGAAATATTATTTGATGCAGGGTGCAGCTGACGTCAAGTTCATGGGTACATGCTCAGGACGGTATTCATGACATGTGTTCGACCCAAGACTGACTGTGCATCACCGGCTTTGTCTCTCCTCATGAGGAGACACAGAAGAGCGAGAGAAGATCCAGCGATATGCGACATAAAAAGGTGCCAGGATCAATAAGCACGAGTTATGGGAGAGAAACCTTCGAACTGCCACACTGGGAGGAAGGAGAGTTGAGGGGCCATGATATACTTCCCCGGGTCAGCCATGGTAACGTCGACGAACTTTTCGGAAGAAAGAAGAATCTCGTGACTTGAGGCTCGAGGAAAAAGCTGCGAAAATAAAAAGAACAGTAGATGAAAAGCAGATGAGAAATACATCTTTTGAAATCCCTTCTCATACGCACATGTGTTAATGAAAGTAAAAATCACATGTGTACACACACTTGTTACACATACACGCCTACATACATACATACATACATGCACACACATATAAACTCCTTCAATGGACAGAAAAGTACTTTAGTGGAGGGGAACAAAGGACGCATTTCAGGGGAACCATCTGGAAATGGATTGGAGTAATCAGTGGCGTGCCTCAGGGCTCGGTCCTGAGACCATTGCTCCTCTTGATCTCTGTATATGATACGCCAAGATTGTCCCCATAAGTAATTATGATTGTAGATAACGCCAAAGTCTTGACTGAAGTAAAGAGCGATTAGGATTGCATCAACTTGCAAGGGGAACTAGACAAAGTCCAGTGTTGGAATGTCTGGATACGAATATCATCTAACAAGAAATAAGCTGCAGGAATCTGTGCAAGATAGACTTTCGGAGCTGATATTGTACCTAACCTTTTTACCACAACCCCACCTTAGAAATATTTTAAGCATTGCAGTGGATGTTACAGTGCATGATGGCAGACCTGGCATGAATATGATAGTCATACTAAACCAAAAATCGCAAGCAATGTTTACAGTAGTTAATACCGCTATGACAACGCCAAGGTAAACATATCGACAATAAGTATACACAGCTTGACTACATATATACACCATGGGATTCAAACAACTCGCCAGTAAACACACCTGCATCTTAATGTGCTCTGACAAAGATATAAAACACAGAAAACTTAAAACAGAACCAGACTGGCAAAGGCTACTAATATTCGGTGACGATAAGGAGAATGTGAATCGGTAAGAAATACAATGATGCATTGTGTTCCTGGATGAGGTCTTCGTCAATACAGCAGTGATCAGGGTAGCTGCAGCTCCAGTACACACAAGCTCGTGCACTAGCACTTGATCGTCAGTACATTGAAGGCATATCATTTCTTATGGTACTGATAATATAGTAAGGGGTAAAAAATGTACTACGTTACCTACCGGAACAGTACAGCCTAAGAAGTGTAATTTTAGGTTATCTACCAGGTGCAGTACATCCATAAATAGTGCTGAGGATTGATCAGGCCAGCACAACCTGAAATTGTAACATCATCTACTGTAGAAGTACAACCATAAAGTTATCAACCAGGGCAGTATAAAAATGAAGTGTGATAGGTTATCTACCAAGGCAATACAACCATACAGTGCAAGACTTAAACCGATCCAGAGACACAATTTCAAACAGTGATGTTGTCCGTTACCCATCATAATGTATGGATAATTCCTTGGTCAAAGGAAAGGAGCTCTTACCATTCTAATAACGCTAAAGATTAAACAGATATGAAGAATATTCTTATAATGCCATTCCACCGACAGCTTGCAACCCTATGGTAAAATATCTTGAGACCTCTGACACTTGCCACACCCATCTTTCAAGAGACGATCCTGGGAATTTTATCAAAGGCTCGTTATCATCTCCAAAAATACCCACATTACTAAAATTATAACATTTCCTTACCATTACCTTAAATATGGTGTGCTGGGGTTCTGTATAAACCCAACGTCATTCAGCAAAAAGAAGCCATCAGAAGTCTAGTTAACGGTTACATAAAAAATGGTTGCCTTCTTTATGACGCAAATCCTAGTCAGGATTTCAGCTCAGCATGCAAACTCTTGTCCTTCCTATGTAATGCAGAAGCAATGTATTGGTGCAACCCAAGAATAAAACGAATACTTTAAAGTTGTACAGGAAACTATGAGCATTTGCAGAAAAAAAAAACTCTCGCTTCGGGAATGAACAACTGTCGTGATTCTATATCGTTGACAGAGCTCCAAATCTGGCTTGCCCTTGCGGGTAACGCTGTCTTATAATACGGATATTCGAAAGAATGAAAAAGTACACCAACTCCTGTACCTTATATCTGATTAAAATTCGAAAATGTATGAATAACGTACAACTGGCAGTTGGGGTAATGCCATCTTTAGTTAAGCTTATTTTGAGATATGTATGGACATGAAACGATACCCTATTTTGTTTTAAAGTATTTGTCTATGTACCTCTATCATAATAATCTTATCACTGTATTTTTTTACTTGTAACGTGCGTGCATATCGCAATCTTAGTTTATACAGTTCTATAAACATAGAAACAACACACCAGCAACAGTACAATGTATATCTCGGAAATCATAATGCAATTGAAAGTTCACCCTAATCAGACTTACGCTACGAATTCAATTTGGTTTCCCTGTAAACATAACGTTGGTCTGTGTTAGTTACAGCCTTGTAAGAACAACTAGCTGTAATATCGTTAACTCAAAATCTACTCCATGTATCATTCCCTTGTCCAACAACCGTGCTCTAACTACCACATACATCATAACGTGATTACAATGTTGATCGCAAGGATGCGCACAGACTGACAACACTGTCATTGTTTTCTGATCAAAACTGCCCAGAAATATTTAATGATAGCTGGTGCACGCTTCGCAAGGCTACGGAGCATGTACATAGAGGTGCACGCTTCGCAAGGCTACAGAGCATGTACATAGAGCGTACGTGGTCTTAGTCTCTAAGCACCTGAACAATGCGCTTAGGTTTTCTGGGTGATGGTTATTTAACGTTAATGACTCTGGCAGATGATCAAGACTTTGACAATAAAAAGCCAAGATAACCAACCGAGCAACCAAACCTCGCAAGACGGGATGAATTTAGTTACCAGTTACTGCATTATTGACATTATACTTCCTCATTAATGTATTCACCAGAATGACGCTTTCGACCTAACTATTTCAAGTTCCGTCAGTTCCGTGAAATGTGTACCTTAAACTCTTGCTTTGACTGCGTCTGTTGCATTTTTGCTCTAAAGAACTAAACGAGGAATTTCTGGCACGCTCTCCCCGTCGTAAGGGAGCCTCCATAGCTCAGTGGCTAGAGCACTGGTCTTGTAAACCAGGGGTCGGGAGTTCGATCCTCCCTGGGGGCTTTGCTTCTTATCGGGTCGAAACTGGCGCCAAAGAGCAGTTATATTTCTTCTAACTGGCATGAAAATAGCAGTTATATTTCTTCCCTACCGATCCGAAAGACATAAACCTCGCATATACAATCCGTTAACTGATGATTCAGTGAGATCGACTATAAATATGCAGTCGGATTAGTAGCAGATATAGAAAATATTCCGGAGTAACTGCATTCTAACAACAGAACGTTAATTTACGACTGAGCAAAAATGATTAACTCAGCAGAGAGATAAAACCAAAGACAGACCAACTACATTTGTAAGTTTGCACGCCGGTGAGACATTGTACACACAAAGTAACTTGTCACGTAAGAGATTTCAAGGTATCCAGAAGTATAGCTGTAACCATCCGAAGACACAAAAGCCTATTAATAGTGACTGGTAGAGAGTGGCATACCAACGTCCCTTCTATCGCAGGCGACTGTGCATAACCCCTTGAGCTTGCGCAAGACGCTAATATAACTTGGGCTGCCTGGCTTGGCCTTTTTAAACTTTATTGGGTATAGGGCACCCATATTAACTTAATCTATGTATTGACTTAACTAGGCTAATACTATTCCGCTCATAATGATTATCTACATGATTGTTATCCCTGATATCACTTGAGCGATTTGATTTGTGCCGGTAACCGAGGCAAATTTACAGTGCACCCCATGCTTAACAAAGAGATTCCAGGGATCACACAAAGGATCACTTGAGTTGCAACACGTCTATGTCGACGCCCTCTTGGTAATTATATTTATCTGCCCACCCACTGGAGGGCAGTGCCGTCGTAGAATTTTTTCATTAACTTTAATTATTGACTTCCTTAATTACACTCCATGATCTCTTTTATAAACTAAAGTCACTGTCATGTAGTCAACTCATGTCCTGAATGCTTTATATCATATCCGAGCAGATGAATCAATTTTATCTAGTTCAGCATTTTATTGCTGAAGTGTAAACTCTCTAAGGAGTAACTGGCAATTCTACTTGACGAGGGGGTGGCCTCTTCGGACAGTGTGACAATATTCGGTCTCAATCATCATTTTGGTTCTAGAGTTCTCTCGCATTGGTCGCTTGCGGGGTCGGTCTGTTAACCCAGCCTGACGTAGGAGCCGCCAGCGAGGTTAGTGTTTCGTTGTCCCAGAGTAGTTGTGTTTCAGTGATACTCTCCACTACGTAGGAGTGATATTATGACTATGAATTATGTAGATAATTGTTAATGTGTGTTTCTGTACATTTTGTACACAATCCTTGTTTTCTTTATTTCCAACCCACGTAAAGTTTCAGTACCCTTCTGTAACGCAGAGACAAGTTGACCGTATTACAGCCATGTCTGAGCAGAGACCTAGTCTGCTCAGACACGGCGCGGAGAGGGGGTCTACTGGTCTGTGCTTTTGTGTTGTGTTGAGAGACAGTGAATTGCCTGTCTAGTGGGAACAAACCTATTTTATACCCCCTATTGCCACTACATATGGCAGCATAACCTTACTCTTAACTACTGTACTGTCGTTGGTAGGACCTTCCCGCACAGCCCTACACTTCATGTAAAATAGTCTCTTGTTACTTTTCGTAATATGTAAGTGCTTCTATATGCGATTGGTACCAAATGTTAATCTATCTAGTATTTCTATTCAAACAGTGAAAATCATCTAGGCATCTAGGCATTATACACCTAGTACCCTGGTAGTTCCACTTAAGCTAAAGGATCTAGGTGTTGTTCACCTAGTACACTGGTATTAAGCAAAGCAACAGGGTCTAGTTATTGCACACCTAGTGCCTTAGTAGTATCAGCTAAACAATTTTATAGTTATCACACACCTAATGATCAGTTAAGCCAATAGAATTAACCTGAATATGAGAATGGTATTTCTCTGCAAACTGATTATTTCATGACTATACCTTTTTTTTCGATTAAATTCTCCGTTACGGACGAGATCAGCTCCGTACATCATGTGTAATGAGAACATTTAACGTCATTTCCTACATATGCATTCAACGAACGTTCGTTATAACTGAGTAATTGATGATTTTTCCAGTCACTTTAGGCTATTTTCAGACTAGATATGTCTGAATTACGTGCGACTCTCGCTATCGTTCCCTATACCGGAAAGTGACACCGTCTCTCTATGACAAAACGTGGCACCTATCCACGTGCCTCCAGGGAGGATCGAACTCCCGGCCTCTGGTTTACTAGACCAGCGCTCTAGCCACTGAGCTATGGAGGCTGGGATGCCTGTCTTACAAATATTATATGAAATAACTAAAATATGGTACGTTTCCACACAACATATCCAATGCCTGTTTTAGAAATAATGCCCAACTCTACGCTTAGAAATGACGGGATAGCGACCCAGTCCAGGTTCCCCTTGCCTTAATAACCTACAAACTGGCAAGTTTAAAACATTGGGCATTTACAGACCAGTTACGAAAGCACAGTTACGGGAATTTAGTTCGTTCGCTGACTCTTAAAATGAGTCTTAGAACAAGGCACTTCACGTTTAACTATATCGTTTGGCTGGTGCAGCAGTCTCGACCGTACTTGGGCAACAAATAGCATCACAAAATCAATAGGCAATTCCACACTGTAAAGTTTAATTAGGATCTGTATCGACATCTAACTTTGCTGTACCCACCAGGTGCGATTACATTATGTAACACGCATGTACTCAAAGTTATGATTACCAAAGGCACTTAAAGTAGGTACATACTTCCACGCTTTACAAATATTACTGAAGGCTCTTAAAAAAAGTACATACTTCCACGCTTTACATATAAGTTCAATATATCAATTCATCATGTATTGCATTGTATGTAATTCACTATAAAAATTCCAAGGTATCGTTCACACAAGAAGGAGTTTAAAGACTTCATCAAAATCTTTCATCATCTTCGTACAGGAGGATGTCCTACTTACAACTTCAAAAAAAAATATTTTGCTCCCTAGTTTTCGGAAGAGACAACTCCCCTGATTCTAGTGGAACTAATAGAAAAATATTTCTGTCAGGAGTGGGATTCGAACCCACGCCCTCAGAGAGGACCAGAATGCCCATGGCCCTTCTATCAGAAGGGAAGTTAACCTTGAGTCTGGCGCCTTAGACCACTCGGCCATCCTGACTACAGCAATGGTGCGTCCAGCAAGCAAAAAATCTTTCAGTTATACCGCATCTCTAGAATGTGAAGGCATGTTGAGCTTATCGTACCAGAGATGGCAAAAATAATTTCAGCTGGATTTCTATACTCTGTCGAAAGTGTGTAGTACAAACAAACAAATATGTGGTACCCATTTTGTGTCAGTATAGTTTCACGGTTCAATGAGTATGGAGTCAGTCACAAAGCACAACGTTGGATTAACTCTCTGCTGGCAAGTATTAGAATGGCATTCAAGTATATGGATAAGGAAATGCTCAGCAAGCTGCTTGCACCCAAATCAATGAGGCCCTGAAACTAGTGTACGCTCCTCAACTTTGGTCACTTAACTACAAGCACAAAAAAAAAATATAAGAGAAAGGCTACACG
The DNA here is from genome assembly GCA_032361385.1 of Panulirus guttatus. Classification (NCBI taxonomy): domain Eukaryota; kingdom Metazoa; phylum Arthropoda; class Malacostraca; order Decapoda; family Palinuridae; genus Panulirus; species Panulirus guttatus. Next base: position 531 of record JAUUDW010446971.1, on the reverse strand, counting down.
GATGGTACTATAATTAACAGCTGTGTTACAAGGAAGGGCTTGATGCCTTACAGATGCCCACAGTGGAAGAGAGAGGAGCAAGGGGTGACCTGACCAAAATCTTCCAAGCTATAAAACCAGCTTGAAAGTTCTTCGAATGATTTAGGAATACGACAGCCAAAGGACATAACGTGACATAAAGAAACTTCATAAAAAAAATGTGTAATGAAGTACTTTTACAGTATAAGAGTGCGGTGGTTGAATAGAACAGACCGAATGGGGTAATGGCATATGCAGACACCGTAAAAAATACTGCAACATTTATTTGACGGTAGAGAAAGTTCAACAAATGGGGAACCACACGAGTGTCATTCCCCCGTACAGTACAAAACGGTAATTACATATTAAGCAAGAAACTTGTTAGAAAAGACGTAAAGAGCTACTTTTACTGTATGGGCGATTGTATGAGGCTGGATGTGGAGAGCAGACGAAAGTTAAAAAAAAAAGTTGTACGATAGCAGAGGAACTCAGGGAGTAGGAGGAGGTGGGTCT
>JAUUDW010446749.1:0-12586 GCA_032361385.1 Panulirus guttatus | reverse complement strand
TCCACATATACACTCATGTCCCATAAATGTATTCAGGATCCAATGATGTATCAATGTTCACCAAATCTATACACACTCCAGGTGTATCACTTTTTACGAGAAGAGCATCCCTGTAACAGGGATATATTATCCGTAGATTTCTCCATCATAATACCAGTACATCCATTTTCTCTTTTTCTTGTATACGAACCAACCGGACACCAGCCAGACGTACCAACGATTTTCTGTCATATGACTTTTCGAATCATCAGGAACGTCTGTAAGAATACGTTCAGATTATCAACGGCTAAAGTCATGTTCTGTAAGATGGACTTCAGATTATCATTCGAGGTCATGTCCTATATCATGACCTTCAAATCATCAATTGCTAAGGTCATGTTCTGTAAGATGACCTTCGCGTTTTCACACGCAATTTCCAAAAAAAAAAAAAAACTCTTAATATCCCAACGCAAAACGTCCAATGCCCAGTGACTGATTTACCCACACGCTTCACGGTGATCTTGGAGATGAAAGACTTTTTTCTTTTTTCAAATTCCATGACGAACAGAGGACAAGACGTCTGCCAGACGCAGACCTATTTACGCCTCTCTGATCCTGTCGTGCCCAACATGCATTTATGAAAACCCCGTTGGTGAGATGAGACACGGTAAGAGATTAGTGGAAGACGAACAGTTCCATATCCATGACGACGACGAGGAGTGACGTCTCTGTCTCATCTCGTGGGTCAGTCTCTGTCCCAGCTATGCAGGGACGGGAGAGCCAGCAGACAGCAGGAGGAGGAGTAGGAGCTGGTGTGTGTGTGTGCGTGGGTGGGGCGTCGCAAGGAAATGCCTGGCTACGGTGCAACCCATGTCCCTTTTTCCCTCACTGCCGCACTCTCACACCTCCCGCACCTACCCCCTTACAGTAAGGCTCCTCCCACACGCGCTCGCATTCAACCCACGACTGTCTAACGTACAATGGGGTTATAAACACTCAAGGAACCGGTCTTACTCCAGAATCCTTGGGGAAGTAAACAGAAGGTATACAGACTCCGTATTGGTTTCCCTGGTGATGTGAGTCTGACAAAAGGGCGGGGGGGCCTTGACCGTCTCTGGACTGCCTCACGCCTACCTTCCACCTGAAAGGCCGCACCTGGGTTGAAGAGCGAGGGTCAACACCAGTGGACTATTCACTGGAGGTATTTAAAAAAAAGAGGTCTGGACAAGCGTCTGTAAAGTGCACCAGACCAGCCAGCATGTGGTGGTTAAGCAGACACACGGACCCGTGGCCTACGGAACAGGGGAGAAACGCAACAGCTTGTTTCAGACCGAGGTATCGGGGTAGGCCTCCGAAACCATCGTACGGTATAAGTAAGGCAAGGCCTCAGATCGAGTTGTGGGAGTAGAAGACCTCCGAAACCATCGTAAGTGTGCGTAAGGTGCGGTCCCAGACCCTACTGTGGAGGGTAGAAGACTTCCGAAAACATCGTAAGTAAGGGTAAGGTAAGGTCCCAGACCCAGCTGTGGAGGTACGACACCTCCGAAACCATCGTAAGGTATACTTAAATTACACTAGGGTCCCAGACCCAGCTGTGTGTGTAAGAGAACTCCGAAACCATCGTAAGCCACAATTAAGTAAGGTAAGATCCCAGACCTAGCTGTTGGGGGGAAGAAAACCTTCGACACCACCATTACTTATACGTAAGGTAAGGTAAGGTCCCAAACAGGACCGTGTGGGGAAGAAGACTTCCGACCCCATCATAAGGTAAGGTAACGTAAGGTGCCAGACCAACATGTGCGAGGGTGGAAGTCCTCCGGCACCATTACAATGTAAACATGAGGTAAGGTAAGGTCCTAGACCATGCTCTGGGAGGGAAGAATCCCTCGGGCACCATCATAAGGTGTACGTAATGTAAGGTACGCTCTCAGACCGAGCTGTGTGGGGGTAGAAGCCCTCGGACAGCATCGTAAGGTATACAAAATGTTGAGCAAGATTCCACACCGAGCTTTATACTTACGAAATGTACGCGTGAATACCTGGAGGAGTCTTCTGGGGTCCTCTACAAAAACACCCCGGGCTGTTCCTAGGCCGCATCCCGCTGGCAAACACTGCCTCCACGGCCTGGCTGGTCCGGTGCACCTTTGTAAATACTTGTTCAAGGCACACGTAATCGTCTCCACTGTGCGTTCCACAGTGTTCCTGATGATTGCAGGTAGGGTGTTGAAGAGTCTTGGGCCCCGAATGTTTAAGGTGTTCTATCTTTTAGTGCATATCCCACCTATGGATTTCAAAAGTAGTATTTTATAGTCTTCCATGCCTGTCGTGCCAGTATGATGTTATTTCCCAATGTAAATGGGAACCATACCTTCTTGGATTTTCCAGGTATAGACGATAATATATTTCTCCCGTCTGCGCTCCACGGAGTATAGTCTCAGAGATTTCAGGTGTTCGCAGTAATTTAAGTCCATTACCACATTAATATGGGCTGTGAAAGATTTCTGAACATTTTCTAATTTCGGCCGCTCAGTAGGGTGATGTTAAGAATGCAACAATATTCAATTCGTGAGTGAATAATAACAACACTGATGTTTCTTGTGTTGAAGGTCCGCTGTGGGAGGTAGAAACCCTTAAACAGCATCATAAAGTATACGTAATGCAGGATAAGGTCCCAGACCGAGCTGTGTTGGGGAAGGATCCTTCGAACAGCATCACAAGGTATACGTAATGTGACGTAAGGTTATAAATCGAGGTGTGTAAGTCCCAGACCGAACTGTGTGGGAGGAGAAACTCTACGGACGGCATCATAAAGGTATACGTAATCTAAGATAAGGTTTCAGACCGAGCTGTGTGAGGGTTAGAAGCCCTCAGTCATCATCATAAATTACACGTGATGTTATACGTAATGTAGGGTGAAAAAAAAAAGTCCAAGACGGAAGTGTGTAGGAGCAGAAACCCTCGAACGGCATCTTAAGGCATACGTAATATAAGGTTAACTTTCAAACCGAGCTGTGGGGGGTTAGAAACTCTTGGTCAGTATAATATGGTGTACGTAATATATGGTAAGGTCACTGACTGATCTGTATACGTATAAAATGTACACGTGAATACCTGGAGAAGTATTCGGGTGTCTTTTACCCACTAAGCCCGAGCTCGGCTCAAGCTGCTAGCTTGGGTCGTTGGTGCCACAAACTGTAGTAAGCCGTGGTTCGCAGACCCACGCAGCCTCCACAGCCTGGCTGGTTCGGTGCACGTTGTAAATATTTGCTCATGGCACCCTTAATTATCTCCACTGTGCATCCCGTGGTGTTTCTGATGACTGCAGGTAAGGCATTGAGGAGTTCTAGGCCCCAGGTGTTTCAAATGTTCTCTCTTTTTACGGAATATCGCATTTTCGGGTTTCAGAAATAGTATTTTACGGTCTTCCATGCATGCTGTGCCCGTAGAAAGCGATTTCGGGTAATCACCGCGCTGTGTGGGGGTAGAAGTCTTCGGATATCAGAAGGCATACGCGATATAAGGTAAGGTCCTTGACCGAGCTGTGTTGAGGCAGAAGCCCTCCGATACCATCAAAAGGTATACGTTAAGGTAAGGTGTGGGGGTAGAACACCACCGACATCTTTTTAAGGTATACGTTAGTTTATATGAGGTCCCAGACCTAGCTAGGGAGGGTGTGGAAGGCCTTCGGAACCCATAAAAGACTTCTGGGTAAAGTCCTCTCTCCTACCCCATCTCATTAGTCTTGATGCTCATTCTCGTCCTCCCACATCAAACAGGTTTATTTTCCGCTTCTCCTTCAGTATTCTTGGCCTCTATTGCCTTTGGGTCTTCTCCATCTTCTAAGTGAATGAAGGAAGAGAAAGAATACACTGCCGCAGGAAACTGTCATCCGTAGTCTCACCAACAGGACGATCAGTTTAACAGGGAGGAAAGTATTACACCGTGGAAGTTCACAATCAAGGCGCAACATCTGTTGTTAATACAAAGCCACTGATTTCTCGAACACGATGGTGCGACCCTTGAGTATGACGGTACGACTCTACAGCATGACCCTTGAGTATGAAGGTACGACCACAAGGATCGTTCTGTCGTGCTCAAGGGTCGTGCTGGAGGTGTTAAGCAGTGACGCCACGGGCAGTTCACTACCAGCTGCCACAACGCCATGGTTGAGACAGCCTCCACTACCATTACCGCAACAGCGTATTGTTTTAACCACACATTTTTTTTTCCAGGGTGATGTACGTATGTACCACACACCTCAACATTATCTGTACTGACTCTTCTCAGGAACTTGGGAACAACTTGAAATTGTTCAATTTTCGAAAATAATTCAAGATTCAAGACTTATCAGTTTTGCAAAAATCTGTAATTTGGACACACATACATACATCATGGGATCAAGCCTGCATGGGTTCGACTCCTGGGCATGGCAGTCGGCCCACACTCAACTCAGGTGTTGATCCTACCCTCGGGGGTGGTTGATAAATGGGTACCTGGCTTAGGCTGGTGTGTGTGTGTGTGTGTGAATAAACTCACAGAAGTAAAGACAAGATTCATATACACAACGGTAAGACACGGAGCAACACGAGCGAAAACTCTATCACCGTAACATAAATAATGATCGCAGATATCACACACACACACACACACACACACACACACACACACATACATACGCACACGAGTTCGAATTCTGGGCGCGGCCGTCGGCTCAGAGCCAATCCCAGCTGTTTGTACGTCCACCCCTCGGGGTTGGTCGATAAATGAGTCCCTGGCTTCGGCTGGGGCATAAATTATTAACGGTTTATTGGATGAAGGCAGCCATCCGGCTGAAAATACACAGATGAGGTATTACAGATATTACAGAACCGGGAGGTCATGATAGTTTCCAGTCGACTAACCTTAAGATTTGGATGAGCTGGATATTTCCACGCTTTGGATAAACATATGGGTGAGGAAGTACATTTAAACAGTCAGGGTAATAGATGTATAGGGATGTTTACTGAGTAAATGGTATTTTTATGCATCATGAGCTTGACTGAACATTAAGTGATGAATGGTTACAGTAATGCAGCAGTTGACACACCACAAAGCCTAACTAATAGACAACTGAGCTGTTTACTTCCATAGCTGTGCACTTGTTTATGGACTGTTCATGAAGTTCACAGTGGCAGCTAAAGGACTGTCCTTATATCTGTGTGTACCAGCTCTGACTGGAACAAGTCGATTGTTGCGACGAACGGCGGTCCGTGGTGGACGGGCGTCGGGGAGGGAAGGGGAGGGGGAAGGTCTCTGTGACGGGGATGTGTCAGCAGTTTATTGGCAAACTGCCGTGCGAGCTGCCGGTTTTGGTCGGAGAGGGTGGATGGGTTCAGCGAGATAAGAGCCTCTTGGGAGGCGGTGTGAGAAGGGCCCAGGATGATTCTGCATGCCCTTTTCTGCATTCATTCCAGCTGGTCCCTCTGTGTAGCTGGTAGTGAGAAGGACCAGGCTGGGGAGGCGCAGGTTAAGCTTAGGTAAAATGAAGATGGTATAGACATTCCTGAGCTCAACTGGTGTGTGTGTGTGTGTGTGTGTGTGTACTGACATAAGAGTAAAAGCTGGTATAAAGTTAAACGACGCGGCTACAAGAGTGTAAAACTCTCTCCCCGTAACACACAAATAATAATCACACTAACGTGTCCGCCATGATCGAGCAGTGTGTTTGTGTGTGTGTGTGTGTGTGTGTGTGTGTGTGTGTGTGTGTGTGTCAGGTGTGGGTAAGTGGGAATTCACCGACCTGCAGCGCCAAGCAGTAAATGAGATTCCTGGATGTGCTCCCGGTGAGTAAGACAGCAGGCAATGCCAAGCCTCCGGTGGGGGAGGAAAGGGGTCACCTCGAGGTCATGAGTGATGAGGCAGCTGCAGACCTTCTGTCAGACGTACATTACCTTTAACCTTTCGGCCCAGCCTCGGTAGGAAAAGGTCACACACACCACAGTATAACCTGATAAGCAGGGGACAAACCGTACCTTCAGGATCCTCTCTTGTCTACCAAGTGAGGCAATCGTTGGACGACTCACAAAACACAGTCACTTGAGAGGGTGTTCAAAAAACTACTGGTCACTGGTGAAGGAGAGGTTGTGTAAACATGTTACGGGTGAAGGAGAGGGTGTACAAATAACAGGTACAAAAAAAAAAGGTTGTACAAACATGTTACGAAAGAGAAGGATGCACAAAGGATGTACAAGCAAGTTACAGGCGAGAGAGAAGGGGCACAAGCATGTTACATGTAGATGAGAGTTAGAGGTACAGTTAAGAATGAACGAAGAAGTTACAAAAATACGAAATGGTGTACAAACAAGTTACAGGAGGTGTACAAATATTTTACAGGTACAGTAGAAAGTGTACAAACACGTTACAGGTACAGGAAAGGGTGAACAAAAAAGTACAGGTAAAGGAGAGGGTATGTATACAATTTACAGGTGCAAAAGAGAGAGTACAAGTAAGCTACTGGTGTAGAAGGAGGAGTAAACACACGTTACAGGTACAGGAGACGGTGTATACAGAGACACTATGTCCATCAGATCTAAGAACAACAACCTCACCTTGCCCGTTCCCAAGTCAATATGTGCTGATTCATCATTAACGAATTTCACGGTGTGTCTGAGAACGGCTCGGGGGAGGGAAACCCATGTGACGTCTGGGGGTGTTGTGTGTGTGTCGGACGTGACGCTGGCCGCCCGAATGACGTCACGGGGTCTGGGAGGGAGGGAGGGAGGGAGGAAGGAAGGGGGAGTTGGCTTGGAGGAGGAGGGGGCCACGGAAGAAAGGAGGGGAAGCGTGTGTGTGGGGGGAGGGGGGGAATGGAGAATGGCCACACAATCCTGCTGCTTGATAATGCACGGGATCGATATCTCATTGTGGCGTATGGCTTATCACCGCTGCTGCTGCTGCTGCTGCTGCTGCCGGTTTATTAGCATTTACATTTTCCTCCGTCACACAATACGTAATTGTCTTACTAATACATTAGAGTTATGAAACATTTCAATTACTTTATGAGTTAATTAATAGCGTAATTATACGGACGACAGCAAATAATTTACTGTAATAACAATCAACGTGGATTACAATGAATCAACAGTGATGACAACGATGAGGTGGATACTAGCGGATCAACAGTGATTGTTATGATAATGTGGCCACTCGCGAATGAACAGTTAGGGTCTCCTCTAGCAACACAGTGTCCCTGTCAGGTCTTCTCTGGCACCACAGTGCCCCTCTTTACAAAACAAACTTATTGCTATCTCGCAATCCAGAAAATGGGAGATGGCTAATCCTGTACTGTATTCTGCTAAGAATTCAGAGTAGTCTTACTCTCTCACTAGCAACTGCAAATTGTACACAAAACCAATGGTTGCTGTAAGAGTTGAAAGTAGACGTGCTGGTGAACCGAACCAGTGGCTGCCATATCGAGTTGGAAGTAGGCGTGGGGTGAACCCACGGTTGCTGTAAGAGTTGGAAGTAGACGTGGTGGTGAATCAGTGGTTACTCTAAAAACTGGGAGTAGGTGTGGGGTGATATCAATCGCCTTTTCCATGATAGTAAAAGGCGTGTGTGTGTGTGTGTGTGTTTGTAGGAGAGAGAGAGAGAGAGAGGATGTAAGTAACTAAGAGTCGAAAGAGTTTACAGAGGGCTTTTTCATTGTACTTGCGAGTGAATGAATGAGTCTAAAGTGAGTGAGTGAGTGAGCATTTCGAGCGAGTGAGTGAATGATCGAATCGGTGCAGCAGAGGTTGTTGGAAACCCCGGGATATGCGGCTTCTAGCGCCGACCTTTGACGCAAGCCAATTGCGCCTCTCTGTACCAGCCCACATAACTACCACACACGAGATTCACACACACCTGCCGTGCCTCTCTGCAACCACACCTGCAACCACACACACCTGCTGAGCCTCTCTGCCACACCTGCCACCACACACACACCTACTAAAGCCTCTCTACCACACCTGCTAAGCCTCTCCACCACACCTGCTGCCACACACACACCTGCCATACCTCTGCACCTTACCCGTCGCGAGACACCTGTCACACATGCCACCACACGCTTGACCATCAACTTGCCGTCACTACAACCGTGAAGGTGGTGATGACTGATCTTCCACACGATGATGACCTGCCTTAATTACTGTACAATGGGGAGGCAAGGGTTAACGTTTTCCTTTTGCTAATACACCTAATTAAATTGTGGGCGATAAGGGCATAAAGTAAGAGCTCATTAAGCAGAAACTGAGACTTATTATGGGTAATGGATGCCCGTTCGGTTTAATTAGCTCGGAAAATTTAGTGTTTTATATTAGCGTTATAAAGATGGCCGAAAAATGATGTGGGATTTAATATGTTTTTGAGAAAGAGAGAGAGAGAGTTTAAGAAAATTAAAAGCGAAGGCTAAAGAGGATGGTAGGAGGGAGAAAGACACAGGATTAATGACAGTGGATTAGGAGGAGGAGGAAAGGGGAGAGAGAGAGAGAGAATGGAAGAGCTCGAGAAGAAAGGAAAGACAAAGGAATGAGTGGAAGAAGAAAACGCGGATGAGAAAGAGAGGAAACACCGGAGAGAAACACACACACACACACACACACACACACACATTCAGTATTGCCATTTATACCGTAACACTACACAGATCTGCTCTCTCAACTGTGTTGCACTGACATATCATTTTTACCCTATCACCAAATCCAAATTAATCTTAATATCATTTAAGGATTAAACGGTCCTTCCCTAATGATTTATTTTACGTTAAGTTACGTTAAAGTATTATCTCTGGGGTTTAGCCATTTACGTTAAAATATTATCTCTGGGTTTAGCCATTTACGTTAAAATATTATCTCTGGGGGTTGGCAATTCTTGGTGTCCTTAGGGCAAGAGCAGGGGTGGTCAGTCACGTGATGAGGGGACAGACGATGTGGTGAAGGACACACGGGTCCTGAGGCACGAGGGTGAGTGGATACTGTGGGAAGGATACACAGCGGGTGGACACATTAAGAACTGGACGCATTGCGGACATTAGACAGCGTGTTACGTGTGGTGCAGTGGAACTGACACTCAGTGAATACATGGGAAGTGGAAGCAAACTGTGGGAGGGTCGTATTTAGTCACACAGTACGTGGTGGGGACACAGTGAGGGCGAGTATAGTATGGGTTGACATGCTGAGAGGACAGAGGGTGGGTGGTGCACCACAGGGAGACCAGACAGTGAAAGGATACGTGCCTGAGGAGTTACGCAACAAGAGGATATGCGTTTGTGGGGGTAGGAGGTGGTATATATGCTAACACAGAGGCCGACAGACCCAGGGCGCAAGCGAGGAGGTGACACAGAGGGCGAGACACACCGTAAAGGGTCCCACATAGTGGGAGGTGGGGTAGAATAGAGTAAGACACGCATAGTGACACCAACAGACAGTGATGGTGTTGGGGTCGTGGCGGTTACCGTTGTCGACCATGACCCATTCACGGGTCGCCCCGTGAATTGGTTGATTCCACATAGGTTCGAATCATGGTCGCGGCAGTCGGTCCGCAGTCGAACTAGCTGCTCATTCTCTCCCAGGGGTTAGTCGATGAAGATCACACAGATGGCAACAGTGAGGGCGACGAAGTTAATCCTGAATTTCCTCATTTTCTTAACGTCGTACTCGGCGTAAAAACGCACGAACGAGTACATAATGTGAGTGGGCCAAGAACCCCCCTAGACTAACACCTGCTCACACGTCGCCTCCAAACAAATGTGCAATCTACTTCTCTCCACAGAGCAGAGGAAAAATATCCCACGTGCATAATTCATATTTCATGAATAACAGATGCCTAACAGAGGCTTCAGAACAGGGAGACGTATCTGTGAGGGAGAGAACACTGTCGCGGCCGTGGATAGGAGAACAAGAAGAACAAAGTAAAACATAACCACTGGAGGACGGAAAGACCATATTAAAGTTAGTTACACTATAACGCCATATTGCTCATACTGGAGCTTATAATGGGAGACTGTGATATAGGAGAGAAACGTCGCCACAGCCAGATTAAACAAGATTCTTAGTAGCACTAAACATCGCTGCTCATGGTAGATAGAATCCTTGTATAATAGAAGAGAACGTAGTTATTATTGGCTTGTTATTACTTGGTGTACTGCACTATAGCCATACCCACATTTTTCTGGTGATTATTTTCGAGTTCGCTCACGCGACTTCGGAGATCCTGGTCTGTGAGAGTGGTGGTGGTGCTGTCGCTGCTTCGGCAACACGAGAGCGTAACACCAGGCAGGCAAGGTGCCACTCAGGCGACCCTCCTGCCTGCCACACAGGATGCCATCCTTGTCAAAACAAATGACGAATGTTTACCAACCGGCGTCTAACACTACAACCCCCATCGGACATTTGCTTCTGGCTAAGTCTTACACAACTAAGATAGGGAAGTTTTCGGCATGTTGATCTCTTGAGCTGGATGATACAACCCTTAGAGATGATAGCCTGGCATCTGACCTAACCCTTAAGGGTTACTTCAAGGGTCAGGTCATCGTACCCGAGGGTCGTACCGTCGTGTTTTAAGAGTCGTACCACCACGCACGAGGGTCGGGTCACGATGCTGAAGGGGATGATGCCACAGGGAAGGACTTCTGTACGTGTCTCATGTCTAATACACAGAGCCTCCCTTCCAGAGGAGGCCGTTGACCACCCTTCCAGGGACATCGCCGAGTGCGCCAGAGACCGTCTGGACACGTTCCAGTCTCCCGGCAGCTGGCCACAACAGGCGCAGCAGCAGCAGCAATACCGACGTCCTCTGATGGTTACAGCTGGGGCCGTTCTCCAGTCTGTCCCCAGCGGACAGGTCCGGCACAGTACTCTTCCATTATTCTGCACCCACCGCGTCCCTCCAGCTTACCCAGCCCTGTCGCAGCCATACACTGCACCGTCGCTGCTTTCGTCTGTTTGCCTCCTCATTTCTTCCTCTGATTTCTACATCCATGTGGTAATATATATATGTATGCCATGGGCGTGTCCCACGCTCGCAGCTATTCACGTGTGGGTATACGAAGCTGACACAACACCAGCTCTCGTTCTTCTCTCTCTTCCAGCGGGATGCACAAGACAGTCTGGCACACTTTGTACGCGTGTGTTTGACGAGGCACCACTCGTCAAGCTGTAGCTTGCTTTTTCTCTAATTAACTCTGCCTTTGCGGATGAACTGGATCTTTTCCCCCCCCCTGTTATTTACCTACGAGTTGTTCCATCTCCATCACTATAAACGCAGCGACTTTTAAGTCAGTCGAACCACTGTGTTTCCGCATGTCTCCCTCTCACCCTCAGCGTGTCAGTACCTCCTTCTTTACCTGGTCTCACTCGTTCTCTTCCTTCACCTTGAGAGTCATGCCACACAGTTGTTGTCCTGTTGTCTCCGCCGCTGCGCACTCAGCACACGCTTCTTGTATCTCTCCTGTGCTCGTTTGCTCAGCGTTCTCCTCGCTGGCTCCACCCGCCGCAGCACACAATGGACCTCAGATAATGCTCTTCCTTGGGCTAATATGACCATTCGTCTTCGTGCGCGTGTCTAGCCTCACCGCGGCAGACCAGCGCCATCTGGCATGACTCGCCGCAATTTTGCGATGGCGGTCTCTTCTCCGCGTGAGCCTTAGCATTTTACTTCTGTTCCTGATAACGGTGGTGGAGACGGCAGGCAAACACTCGCCGGAGGATTTCGCTATTTTTAGCAAATCCCGGTATGCCAACGCAGCCGTCACGTGTAGCAAGTAAACTAAGACAAATTATTTAGATGCAATACAGTATTTTTATTTCTTCTTCTTCTTCTTCTTCTTCTTCACCTCCAGATACGTCCCCAAGCACAGGATGCGGATAAGAGTGAACATACAGCTCTGTTCTGAGACGTGTTACATTTCTTGTTCCCGGGTCACGTTCCCGGTGCATCTTTCACCTGCCTGATACGTACCTTTTTACACTCTAGAATTTACGCAAACATTTGCTTCGCGTTCCACTATCTGAAATGTTAGACTCCCTGCAATTTGTTTACATCTTTTACTCCCCCAAGTGTGTGTTTGCCCTTCAGATGGATTTTACTTTCCCCACTGCTTGCAGTTTGCCTTGAAATGTGAGGCTCGATCCATTCCTTTTCTTTCTCCGTAATCCTTGTTCGTCACCCTCCCCACCCAGTGCTTTAAACTCGGTCCTATCTAAATGCTGTATTGCACACCTTGGCCCTCACTCGCCCCCCCCCCACCCCTATCCACCCTGCACCCCTCTTTCTGTCGAACCAACACATTAGCTCCTTATATATATCTCCTCTTTCATTGCCTCTATCTCTTTCTCTATCCTTGCACAATTTACTCTTTTGGCACTGTTTTCACTGGCTGCCCCTCTCCGTCTCTGTTCCTTTCTGGAACGAGAGAGTTGGAGATTTACACAAAGAAAAGGACGAAAATACTTCTTTGATAAGGGATAAAAGATAGGAAAATTAGGAGAAATAAAAGAAGTAGCTAAAGAAACAGTGGGAGACTGGCGGAGGTAGAGAGATAATAGAAGGATTAAAGAGAAGGAATAAGATATGTAACTGTTAGCGTTCT
>JAUUDW010446638.1:0-12586 GCA_032361385.1 Panulirus guttatus | reverse complement strand
TATTGATGATGACATTGTCGTATTAACAGTGTAAAGTGATGCATTGAAAGTAGGCTTAATAATATGCTTCGAATTACTTGCATGTGAATCTGAATCTTGATGAGATTTTCCCTTACAATCAGGTAAAAGCAAACTGAAATAAAAGAAAAAGTTTTACTATGATACAGCAGTGCTGATTCAATTAGATGTAGAAATACACCGAGTATAGAAGATGCATATGTCAGGTCTAGCCCTGCCTTTCATCTGGGCTTCCCACTCATCCTGAGGGTTTGAATATTGGTGGCGCTGCAGCCATTCTCCAGTAGGCTAGTGACCGCGTTGGAGTGCACAGCCACCCGCACTTCAGCTACAGTTGGTGAGTATTCAAGGATACGGGTAGATCATCACCTGCAGCTAGGTGACCGTTGTGACAGATCATACTTAGCTGCCCGACTCATCACAGCAGGCTGTTGTGCTGTGCAGAGCTACCTCGACTCCAATACCAGCAGAAGAGGGAGACCGTGGGTGGGTGACAGTTGCCTGGCTCCAAGTGCAGGTGGATGGTGGTGGTGGAGCGTACAGACACATAATAATATATGCAACAGTAACATAACCTTGAGTCATATTGAGACTGATCTCAATAGAAAACATTAACATTGAGCTTTAAAGCGTAACAAACAGAGAGGCCAATGAGTAAGCGAGGCACAAACAGCAACTATGGTGTTGATTTAAAGTACTTTTTAATGTAAATAATTCCGTATCCTACCAATATTGTTGAAGAAAGCGCACTTCATCTCATTTGAAGTAAAACGTCTACCTGCAAGTTTGCATCTATGACTACGAGTGAAGTCAAACTGATTTAGTCTTAAACATCAGCTTCGATCAATACTGTCGAAGTCTTTCACATTTCCTGACACATCATATCACATCCTCTCTCCTTCTCTAAACTGATACAGCGAAGGTCGTCGAGACTAATTTCATAGGATTTATTTCTTAGAACGGCTAGAATAATGGTGGTTTGACTCTGTATTCTGTATTCTATCTCTGTCATCTTTCAGGTAAGGCAAGAGAATTTGGACAGTGTTCCAAGTGGGGATTCATTGCAGAGGGCAAGGATTCGTTCTTGTGAATCTGAATGCCTTAACCGTGAATTCTGAACATTGTTCGCCTTTTCGTTCGAGGGAAGAGTTTTACGGACAATGGCACTAGCAGGTGGATGGACATGGTAGAGTGCATAGATACCCAAACTCTAATATGTGTCACCAGCAGGAGGGTAGTCTGGTGTAACGCAGAGCTACCACGACTCCAACACCACCAACAAGTAAGAGGCTGTGAATGAGCGTACAGTTGTTCAGACTCCAACATCAGTGGGTGGGTAACCCTGGTGGTTTACATAGGCTGTGACAAGACTCGATCAACTATCACCAATAAGTAGGTCCTTGGCAGAAAGCAGAGATGCACAGACTTAAAAAACAGCAGGCCTTGTTAATGTGGACAGAAGTTAAAGTTGTGAGGAGTGTCAGTTTTGTTCAAAATTTATTTCCGGGTAATTCTGAGTAATTTTCACTAACCCATCAGCGCTCACTTGACTGGTTGAGCGCTGAAGGCTTTGTGACGACTCTGCCAGAATCATTTAGAATTACTTCTGTACAGTACTGACCGCCATCACAACTTTAACCTTAAACAACGCTCAATAACTGTTATATTCTTGATCTTCATTTTCAGTTATCATTAATACCAATGCAGATATGTATGAAGTGCATGCCATATCTCTTGGTGGCAGCGTTATTTTCCTCAAGATAAACAGGGACACTGCTTTACACGAGCGGTTCATCCTCGTTATACGAAACAGACTGTATGCTAAGGCTCGACCTTGGCAACAAAGAGCTGCGTTGCGGAACGAATTCTCAGTGTAGATCAACACAATGTTTCACCCATCGTTCAGCTCTTCCCCCGAAACTGAGAAAACGCACATGGTGACCTAATGGTTCTGCTATGTTACGCCCTTGAGAACTGTTTAATGTCAAAACTGTTCACTGAAATTGATGAATAATTGTCCAAAAATTGAATTTAGTTAACACTGTAGTGATAAGTTATCATCATTTTCATCTTGTAACTTTGTTCATAACTCAAGCACATGAAGCAAAAAGATATAGTCTCAAAAAGTGCTAGAAATTGAGGCTTAAACGGAAACTATTCCTTCCTACCGTGTGAGCTGAGGTAACACGGTAAAAACGGAGACAACATGGAGAGCTGCCTGATGCCTAAGGAGCGCGGTCAGTGTTTTTCTGTATTATCTCTACAGCTTTTCAGAGAGAGTTTTTATTTAGTTCTGCGAGTATTTGTTTATCATTTTTCATATTGTAGAGAAGAAAAGTGCTATAAAATAGGATGCAAAGAGAGAGAGAAAAAAAAATACGTCTTCTGGTTACTTGAGCTGTAGGAACACGGTACCTTTCAGGAAACATAATGTGAATGCTGGAAGCATAAGGAAACTATTTCGTTTTCAGTAAGGTCAAAGGTTAGGTGGCCTATCATTCAGATTGTTCACTAAGTCTCTTCTTCGTTAATACAGAATGTCTTATTATTATTTCAGCATGCCGGAAGGTTAGTGGGTTCTACACGCAGAGCAAAATGCAGCGTCCGGATTTTACGTCATCCTTTGATGCCTTTGATATGAAAAGTTTGTTTAAACTGACGAATCATGAAGCTGACTACTGATAAGGTAACGGATCCAGCCCAAAGGATAGGCGTCCTTCCAGAAACTCAAAACCATCTTGCTGAGTGCACGAGAGAGTGAGCCGGCGACGTCGGGAAGCAGTGCTGTGGGTGCTGAGATATCGCAAAGTAATTCTCACTCGGTCCGGAAAACAGACCCATTCATGTGGTGCGGCAAGGTGCTACGCCCCTTAGATATATTTCTTTGCTGCCAAGAATGACTAAGAATCCGCTTCAAACTTTGGATAATGTTGAGGACAAGGGACACGAGGTGAAGCTCGTCGATGATTCTATAATTTGAGGTGAGCTGGAGGAGTTCTGCGCCAGGAACCATATCTACTATCATCTTATTAAAGGATACATTGGAGAACCTGTAGGAGATATATCACCTTATTCGACGTTTCCGTTATAAACTAATGTAAACACGATGTCAGGGTTACTGCCCAGGCTCGGCACCGCGAACCTCAGGTTAGAAATGATGATGTAAAGTTCAATAGCACCAGTTTGAAACTATCTGGCGTAACATTCGCTTGCAGTATTTTGAAAATCACATCTTTACAACGTTCAGTATGGTCTTTCATTACAACTTCCTTTTCAAAAGCCTTTAGTCTCAAGAATGGATTAATAAACCTGTCTTTATAGGAAAGAGCCTAAATCGTAAACTTATGGCAGCATTTATCCTGATATATTTATGAGGGACGGACAACACCTGAACGAACTGGGAGCTACACGTTTTCGTATGGCCCCAGTGAATCTAAACGTGCATTTTGGTAGGAAAAGCAACAATAACAACAAAAACGCAACCCTTGTGCTGCAGTCCTGTCCCCCAACCACAAGTGCTTTTCAAAATAAGTCTCAGCCATAACTTTACCGAATAGATTATGTTATTGCACAGAGTACACACAAAATGAATTCTGATTCTTGGTTAGTATTAAAGATAGAGATTTTACTGTCGAATACGTAATTCCTAGGAATACTTTATTCGACAGCGATAGGAAAAATAGAGTAAAGAATGGTTTGCTTCGCTTTGTTAAAGCTCATCGTAAACTTGTACTGAAAAAATTTGTAGCTGTTCATAACATCGATGACATTGTTATAGAAATTGAAGATAAGCTTCGTATGAAAATAAACGTAAGACTAGTTTATACCACCCCAGCACAGCACTAGAGACAGACTTAGACGTCATGATCTGAGATCATGGAACAGAAAATTTTAATGAACAGGATTAGATCAAAGTGGGAAATTTTAACGTATCAATGTGCCTTCCCAGTAATGGGACTCATACACTAAAGCAGATTTCAGTATGAAGCTTGTTGTCAACAACAGTTGGATATGATGGAGTAAATCATGTAAAATTTGTGACGAGAAACTAAGAAAATTTACATCAAAGTAATCTTCAGCATAAAGCGTATGTTGCTAAAGGCAAGAGTCATTACCCGGTTAACTGGTTGATTAATAACGGAAAACCGTGGTTTGGTTCAAGACAACGAAGACATGCGGAAAACTAACTTTATTTGATTCTTTTTTTCATCTGTATTCACAATCGAAGACGCTACCCATGTTCCGAATCCAATTCCAGTAATTAGAGAGAAAAACATTTTGCAACACACTGGCATAAGAAAAGACATGCTATCAGCAATAAATGGAATAAAAGTAAATATATTGGCAGGCCCAGGTGATTTCATCCCAAAACAATGAAAGAGGTGAAAACTGGGATAGTTATACTCTTGACTGCTCTTTTCAATAAATCATTTGCTTCAGGAAATTTGCTAATGCAACATTTGTATTAAAGAAAAGTAATGATTTACTGGTCGGAAATTATCATCCAATTAGCTTAACGTTCGTAGCTGGAAAATGTTAGGATACCATTAATCGACACAAGAATGTAAACTAATTATAGGACCACCACTTAACAAACGATTCTCAGCAGAGTTTTCGATACAGTCGTTCATGTCTCACACACCTGGGTGATTTCTCTTAGGATGTAATTACCTTGTATGATTAAGGCAAATCAATTGATGTCTTCTATTTAGATTTTCAAAGAGCAGTCGATAAAGTTCCGCATCAAAGGTTACTAACAAAAGATAAGCCATTTGGTATTGGCCAAGTTATACTTCGCTGACTTGGAAATAAGTTGACTGACTATAAACAAAGAGCAGCGATTGATTGTCAAGTTTTAGAGTGGTCTGATGTAACAAGTGGTGTACCACAAGGATCAGTTTGGGAACCAGTTCACTTTTTCATATATTTACCAATGATATCAATAATGGGCTGGATGATATGATATCAAAACTCGTAGGTGACTCTAAGCTAGGAAATAAACTTATAACTGAACATACTTATAACAAACATAGACAAACTGATGGATTGGGCTCACAGGTCACAAAATAACTGAATTTCGGCAAGCGCAAAATATTACATATCGGTAGTAAAGGCGAAAAGGTAAGCTCTTGTACTAATTATGCTGAACTGCAAAAGAAATGGGGAAAAAGACTTGGGCGTAATAATCTCTGTTGACATAGAGCAGAGTTAGTAGTTAAGGAAGTAGTTAAAAGAACGAGTAAGATTTTTTTCTAGTAGCTGGGGGCGTGAACTTTATCTCAAGCTTTCCAGTAGCTTAGGGTGTCGGCTTTACCTACACCTGTTTGATAGTGCTCTAAAACAATTAGATGATAGATTCAATCGCGACGTTAATACATTCGATATAGTTCTGGCAGCTAATGAGAACCTTATTAACAACGTTCAGGTAGGAGAAAAGTTTGGAACAAGTGATCACTGATATATCACTTTTGAGTTAACCTGCAATGCTGGTCAGACAGCAAATTTTAGACTCAAAAATTTTTAAGATCTTCGCATCGCTCTTGGCAGGCAAACTTAAAATGATTTTATAAATGGAAACGACATGAACTTAGTCTGAGAGAAATTTAGTGAAACGTTCAAAGCAGTGTAGGGAGCATGTTCGCCAACGCAAAGTAGACGGTCTTTCTCCAGTGCAAAACCAAAATAGTGGAACCGTGACATGAAATAAGAAACTTAAAGAGACCAATGACCAGCATGATAGAATAAATTAAGTAAGTGTACGTAGAGAAACTGAGATTTATACGTCAAAGTAAATGTCAGTATGAAGTGTATATTGCTGAAAATAGCAAAAGAAACACGGAGTTTTATGGATACGTTAAGAGTAACACAGTCATTACCCAGTAAAATGGTCTATTAATAACTGAAGATGGTGATTTGGTTCACGACATCGATGACAAGTCAAAAATTTTGAGTGATTTCTTTTTGCATCTGTGTTTACAATTGAAGGTACAGCTCATGTCCCGAATCCAGTTCAGTTGCTAAGAGGGGAAAACGTTTTACGACATATTCATCTAAGAATTAAAGATATATCATCAACACTAAATGGAATGACAATAAATAAAACATAGAAATTTCTCATTGCATCTAGCAGCTTACCTCTCATACCACATAATCTTGACACCTTCCACCAAGCATCTTAGTTAACCCTATCATATCCATTCTCCAGATCCATAAATGCAACAAAAAAATCCATATGTTTTTCTAAGTATTTCTCTCATACATACTGCAAAGTAAACACCTGATCCACACATCATCTACCACTTCTAAAACCACACAGCTCCTTCCCAATCTGATGCTCTGTACATGCCTTCACCTTCTCAGTTAATACCTTTCCATGAAGCTTCCAGGATTACTCAACAAACTTATACCTCAGCAGTTTGAACACACACCTTTATCCCCTTTGCTTTTGTACAGTGACACTATATATGCATTCCACCAATCCTCAGGCACTGCACCATGATCAATACATACACTGAATATTCTCAGTTTCCAATCAACAACACAGTCACACCCATCTTAATAAATTCAACAGTAATACCATCTCATCCCCCCACCCTGCCGAATTTCATCTTCCGCAAGGCTTTCACCACCATCTCAAAAATTTCTAAGATCTTCGCATTGCTCTTGGCAGGCAAACTTGAAATGATTTTATAAATGACATGAACTTAGTCTGAGAGAAATTTAGTGAAACGTTCTCTCTCTCTCTCTCTCTCTCTCTCTCTCTCTCTAAGAAAAAAGGTGAACTTATTTCACATTTCGCATTTTTTGACTTGTATCATTATTGAAGCACATTGGTTCAGCTGATTTTTAAAATAGTTATTGATTTGGTTGGCTCCTTTCGCGAGAGGAGTTCCGCAACTTTTCCATCCACTTGTACATCAAGTATCTCAAAACTATATTTTCGATACTTCTGATGAATATCTGTAAATCTCTCTTGTATTTCAACTGGAGCACTAGGAATATGGGAAGAGAATGTTCAGCTTCTGGTATCAAGCACTCGAATAAAATGAATATATCCTGGTGGTGTATTTTTGACCTATTCTTCATCACGTTATGTTACGTGGATTGCGACATAGGAGAGAATCTGACTGCCTAATAATCTTATGTAAAACAAACTTGTTTTTACATTTGCTCTTACGAAACTCTAGAAATTACCCAATTCTACTCATTAGACTTGTCTCTTTTGAACAATGATATATTCATGATTACTGGTGTCTAATGCATGGTATGTCATTTGTTTCAATCCTGTAAATATCAACATATCTTCTAGTCTCTAAGAGAGATATTATCTTTCATATTATTTCTGATTACTTATCCCAAGCTGAGAATTTTTAAACCGATTTACATAAGTTAGAATCCCTTAAATAAGAACCCCATGCTACACATAGTTGATTGCAGTTATTTTCCGAAAGGGATATGATAGACTAGACAGATGCGAACCAACACCAAGTACTGATATGATTGGCTCTGATCTTTCAAACAACCGTGCAAGTTTTCTTAGTTAATGATCTTGATGTTCCTTTAAGAATTTCTGTATCTAAGATCAATTCTATGGTTTATCTGTGGGTTGTTATGGGACTAACATATGCCACAGCACAATGGGAAAGTAGATATATGAAAGGCAAAAGTGATCATTGTATGCATTAAATGTAGGCTTTCATTATTAAAAACGTGAATAATCGGCATAGATATTCTCATTAGACAAATTAAGGTCGAAAACAAAAGGATATTAAAAGAATGAAACGACTTAGGAAAACAACAGTTACTTGAAGCCATTTATTTTAAAAACAACCAAGACATCATTATTCATAGCATCATAGTAACTTAAAAACAGCTTTCAAGAACATATCCAGGGAGGAGGCTTTACCCACACACGCTCTACCTGACTTAATTCCAAAGTCGCAGTCAACGAACTTACCGCTTTTCTTCAGACTAACCTGACCGCGGCCCCTCGACCCAAAGCCATAGAGGCCTCGCCATCACCTTTCAGTCATTTTGTTTAAAGTTCTCAGGATACAGACGCTGAGTGTACCTGGTAAGTTGCATGGAAGAGTGGTGATTAGAGGATGAAGGCATACATTCAGCATCAGATAGGGAAGGAACGATGAGGTTTCAGTAGTAGGTGATGAGTGGATCAGGTATTCTATTTGAGGAATTTGTATGAGAATTACTCAGAGAAATAGAGGCACTTCCATAAGGCATTTATGGATCTGCAGAGAGCATATGTCAGGATTAGTAGAGAAGATTTATGAGAAATTTTATGATTATTAGGTGTGAGAGGAAAGCTATTAGAAGTAGTGAGGAGTTCTCATCAAGAGTTTGTTGGTCCAGGTAGGTCTGCGGAAGGGATGTGTGATGTCGCCATGGATGCTTAATTTCTTTATGGATAGGGTGATGAGGAGGTAGATACAAGAATCATGGAGAAGGGGTTAGGGAAATGAGTTAATTGTTCTTTGCTGATGATACCGCACTGGTGACAAATTCGAGTGAGAAACTGCTAAAGTAGATATTTGTGTTAGGAATAGTATGTGAAAGGAGAAGGTTGAGAGTACATGTGAATAAAAGCAGTGTTATTAGGTTTAGCAGGGTGGAGGGACATGTTGATTATGGCATGAGTTTGAAAGGAGAAAACTTGGAGGATGTGAAGAGATTTAGGTGCCTAGGAGTGAACATGGCAGCGAATGAAGCCATGGAAGCGAAAGTAGGTCATAGGGTGGGTGAGAGGACAAAGGTTCTTGAAGCACAAAGTAATGTATGAAAAACGAGGTCATCTACCAGAGAGGACAAAAATGTGTATGTTCCAAGGTGTAGTAGTTGTATGGATATGAGACATGAGCTGAAGATGAAAAATATACCGAAGTGGATGCCTGTGTTATAATTGAAATGAATGAGTACAAAGTGTGGTGTGTGGTGTTTTGATCGATTGCGAAATGAAAATATAAGATTGAGGTGTGTTAATAAGAAGAATGTGGCTGAGGGAGCTAAAGAGATTGTGCCGAAATGATCTGAAAATATGGAGAGGAGTAAGGAGTGTTGACAAAGAGGACATACGTGTTAAATGTGGAAGGGACAGAGAGAAGGAGGAGACCAAACTGGAGATGGAGGAAAGGAGTGAAGAAAGATTTTGAGTGATTAGTGCCTGAAAAAGTAAGAGAGTGAGAGACGTAAACGGAAAAGAGTGAGTAGGAACAATGTCGAGTACATGGGGTGACGTGCTGTCTATGGACTTTATGTGCCTGGGAGAAGCAAGTGATAGGGTTGATAGAGATGCCATTTAGAAGGTTTTAAGAACATATGGTGTGGAAGGAGAGCTACTGGAAGCAGTGAGAAGTTTTTAAGGGCATAAGGCGTGGGTATAAGGAGGAAAATAGGAGAGTGAGCGGTTCCAAGTGTAGCCTGGGCTGCGGTAGGGGTTGTTTAATGACATCGTGGTTGTTTGATTTGTTTATGGATACGGTTGTGAAGGAGGTAAATGTAAGAGTTATCGAGAAAGGGGCGAGTATGCAGTGTGTTGGGGATGAGAAGGCCTGGGTAGTGAGTTAGCTATGGTTCGCTGACGACACAGAACTTGTGGTAGATTTAAGTGAAAAAACTGTAGAAGCTGGTACCTGAGTTTGGAGGCGTGTGTTAAAGGAGTAAGGTGAGAATAAATGTACCTCAGCTGCTATCTTAATTCTCTCTGAGACCAAATGGTCCAATGATTTTCTCATTACCACCTTTTGCATATCAAACTATAATCTCGACTCACGATTCCGGTTCAAAGGTGGTGTTTTTGCTAATTCCAACACAGATGCACCTGTTGCACGCCTCGAGGACCTTAAATCCCCAAATTCTGATGTTCTCTGGCCCAAGGACTGTCTCCAAATTTCCATATTTCTCCTCTGTTTCTCTTACAGATCTCCTGATATTACATATTTTCTTTTTTATCTTTCTTCGACTATCTAATCTCAAGTCATAACACTGTGGCACACTCACCCGCAGACCGAGATCCTCTGCTTCGGGAATTTCAATGGTTGAAGCCCTCACGTTCTCCATTCTTATTGATCTAGAGCAAATTATCTCCCACCCAACTCATTTTCTTGAACGCTGTGACCACTCTCCTAATACTCTAAATCTGTTTTTCACCTTTAAACCGACAACTGCTATTGCCATCTTAAGATGCTATGTGAGTGACTACGATAGGCATCTTAAGATAATTTAAGTTGACCTTTTTCCCATTTATTGCGCACCCAGGAGTTGTCCAGAAATCTTAATTTTCGCAGTTGCCGGGTTAATCCATCTCGCTGTACATACACAATCTCGCCCTCAGTTGGTTCTTGTGATCACACTCTAATGAATCTGTCTGTTCTAACGGCAGCCCTCCCCCTCTCCAGCAGCCCGTTCTAAGCGTAAATACTGGCACTTCAACAAAGTTGGCCGGAATAATTTACAAAAATTCTTTTCTGATTTTCATTGAGTAAATTGCAGAGGTTATTCTTGCGGGAATGGAAGCATTTATCTCCTCTTTCTTCAAGACGACCACTTCTGCCTATCCATTGTTCAACCGTTCATGTTCTGAGGCCATTCAGGCAAAGAATCAGTCTTATCGGGCTTAGAAAAACTCTCCTTCCTCCTACTCCCATTCAGCACTTATCACTTCCCATAATCATTGCAAGTGTGTTGTCCGTGAGACAAAGCGTTACTTTATTCAAAGAAGTGCGATTAATTCTTCTGTTCATCCACTGATAGGTCTTTTTGTCTTTACTTTTGGGTATCAGTGACAGCTTCTGTCGCTCTACCTTCCCTTCACTTTTCCGCTCTGATGGTACTGTAGCTGACTCTCCCGTTGGCAAATTAACTCTGTCTTTCGGTCTCCTCTAACTCTACCGTGAATACTTTAGTATTCCTTCACCCCCTGATGCTCCTCTTACTAATCCTATGATTCTTCCTGTAATCTCTTTTCGGGCTGTCCGAAAACCGCTTCTCTTTCTGAAACCAGGCAAAACCTATGGTCCTGATGGCATCCATCCTAGTGTGCTGAAAGAGTGTGCCTCTGAACTTGCACCTGTGCTTGCTCGTGTGTTCCACTTCTGTTTAAAAGCCAGAACTTTTCCTTCTTCTTGAGCATGGGTTGGTACATCCCATCCCTAATAAGGGTAACCGTTCTAATCCCTCATACTATTGTCCTGTCACTTTGACATCTCCCATTCCCAAAGACTTTAAATTCCTAAACTCCCATATCCTTCGACATCTTGAATCTCAGTCTTCTCTCTTATTACTAGTATGGCTTCCGTAAGGTTAGATCTACTGGTGAAATTCGATCTGTCTTACTACTGTCTCATCATCAACCCTGAAAGCTTTTGAAAAATCCTATGTAGTTGCCATTGACATATCAAAAGCATATGACAGGGTGTGGCATCGGGGTCTCATCTCTAAGCTCCCCTCTTGTGGCTTCCCTCCCTCACTCTGCTACCTCAAATCTAGCTTCCTCTCTGCCCTATCTATGTCTGTGATTGTTGATGGATCAGCCTCTCACCCTTCTCCATCAACAGCGGTGTCCCTCAAGGTACTATTCTGTCCCTTACACTTTTATTCCTGTTTATCAACGATTTCCTCTCCCCCACAAATAACTAAATGCACTAATACGCTGACAATTCAATACTGCATTCCTCCATGCTCTTTAATTCTGCCCCCTCTCGCACTCTATCTGCATTTCATATCGACACACCTTCCTCAGTAAACTTAAAATTGGACAAGATTTACCAGTAGGTGGACGAAATCTGTTTAAGTTTGATGCCTCCAATACCCAGTTTCTACTCACCTCTCTACCAAATATAACCTAATTTTTTTGTCTCATTTTACGGTTCTGTGATTCCACCTTTTGAGTCAATAAACATATTGGCATTACTGTAACAGCCACTCTTTCTTGAAAATATCAGATTACCGAAATAGCTAAGTCTACCTCAAGAAACTGGGAGTCCTGTTTAGATGTCGACAGTTCTTTTCCGAAACAATTGCTCCGTTTATACAAACGACTGATCCGTCCTTGTAAGGAGTACTGTTTTTCTAGGATGGTTCCAGCTCTGCATCCTTGCTCAATAGAGACGAATCGGAAACGTTCCAAGGGTAAGTTGACCTGCTTGCCATATGCAGCAATGTTGGTTCACTTTCCCTCTTCTTTTGCTATTACTTAGATTTTTTCCCGAGAGCTGGCTGCTTGTACGCCCCTACCACTAGCTAGACCACGTAATGCTCAGCAAACTGTTACTATACGTGATTACAGTGTGGCCGTTGGCTACGCACAGGCGGGCAGTTTTGATTACAGTTTCTTTCCCTTCAACTGAAAGCTTTGAAGCACTCTACCCCCGTATATCTTTCAAAGTAACTATGACTTAGTACAATCAAAAGACAGCTTTTTCCCTTCCTCCAAAATTTGCAGATACTTTTCCTTGTCTTTTTTTTTTCCTCTTTCACAATCTTGTCCATATTTCAAATAAGGCCCAGCCTTGATGTGGACTTTCATCCATGATTGGAACCATCATATTAACTC
>JAUUDW010446305.1:0-12590 GCA_032361385.1 Panulirus guttatus | reverse complement strand
CATTAAGTAACTTCTTACTCCAAAGGAATCTATCATTTCCTGCTGCTGGAAGAAGTGCAGCCCTGAAGCTGCTAGGGCTCCATCAGAGAAAAGGGCCTGGAATTATGTCATTCTCAATAACTATGTCTTGGATTATTTTAGAAACAGTTTTTTTACTTCCTCCAAAATTCCTGATTACTTTCCCTTGTCTTCTCTGTTTCTGTTTCATGATTCTCTCTCATTTCAGTTAAGGCCCAGCTTTGATGCAGACTTTTGTCTGTGCCTGGAGCGTAAAAAAAGAGCCCTGATTAATTTATTCTCTCTTTTCCTTCGACAGTTTTCTTTCATCCAAGATGGCCTCAATTTGGGCATGTTTTGCCATGCCATGTCTGTCACTGAAAAAAAAAAAAAGTGTAGATTCCAGTTGCTGTTGAGTAATGGGTTGACTATCATCTCATTGCCACTTTACCACCTTGCTGTGGCATCATAAACCTGATTAAGTTACTGTACATTCCTTCTAACTAAAAGGATGAGCACAGTTTTGCCCTGCAGGTACAGTGTTATGGTTCTGTAAGAAAATAGATCTTCTCTGCACTTTTTCTAGGTAAATGAAACTCTTTTGACCCTTAGCAAGTAAGGGCTTTCAGATGATTAAAGGGCTTTGCCTGTTGTATAGATTTTTTTTTCTCCACAAAACCAGTTTTTTTATGACAAGCAATAATGAATTTTACTTTTTAACAGATTCTTCTTGGTGAATACGATCACAGGATAGAATTTGAGCCACCTCCAGAAAATACAACATCTTTGAATAATCATCCTACTGCTTCTATAGAAATGCCACAAAGAAGGTCTGCAGCTGGGAAGAATGAAGGCAAAAGAAATTCTTCAGAGGAACAAAAACCAACACCTGAGCCAAAAAAATCAAGAACAGTGGCTGGAAGTAGCGAAGAAGGCTGGGAGGAGTATGCTGAAGGAGCTCTATTGGTCTTTAAGAAGAACATGGAAGGTAGAGCTAAGGTATAAATAAATTTCATTATTATTTGTACCTGAACACTGTTATGGTAATCTAGAAAGAAGAATGATTTTAATCTAATTTGATTGCAGACATTGATTAGAGGCATTTGGATCACCAGGTTGTAATTTGAGCAAGGAGATGGTATATCTTGGTTTAAAGGCCAATTTTATAGCTGGCCACTTTACCAGTCACTTACATTGGCTTCATCTCCAAGATGCAAACTCTACATGGAGGTCCCCAAGGAGCATTTCTTTCTCTAGCTCTCTTCAGTCTCTTGCTATACAACCTCCCATTACCTCAGGCAAACCCTCCCATTACCTCAGGCAATCCTCAACATGAAGTCCCTCTCGTATGCAGACTACCTCAGAATCACATCGCGACATCCTGACACCACATCAGCAACTTGCTGCATTACATTACATGGATGGAACGATAGCTCACTCAGAACAGAATGTTTGCATCTTCAAAGAAGTCTTGATCCTCTCTTTTAACTGCAGACAAACATGAATCCAGCTCACACTCTCCAGTCACCTTAAATGGAATGTCCGTTCCTCTGAGCAAAACAGAGGTTTACTGTCAGTGGACTGAACCAGGTCATGTGAAGCAGCCAGGGGAAACCATGGAATGGTTTGTGGGGCCTGGTTGTGGATAGGGGGCTGTAGTTTTGATATATTGCGCTTGTAAGCTAGAGAATGGATGTGAGCAAATGCAGCCTTTCTGCGTGTGTTGCTGGCGCTTCCTTGCTAATGAGAGAAGTGGTGATCAGCTACTAAAAAAATGGCTTTCAGTATCTTTTGTGTCCATTTTTACATTTAGGAATGCGCTTGATGTCTTTCATAGTGGCCGTAGCACGGAAATATTGGGTTTGTAATTTTGTGGTGGGGTCAGAGTTTTTATAGCCTCTTAGGTTTCATTATTTTGGGGCCTGGCTGGCTCCCATTCTTTTTAGCCCAAATTTTTTTTATGGATAAGATATAGGACAGAGTGAAAGAGGATGTTCATGAGTGGGATGTCAGTTTGGAGTAATGCACTGATATTTGCAGATCAGTGTGTTTAGAAGATGTCAATATAAACCTTTGTTTTGTGTAATGGTTACAGATATATTTGATGTGTATATCAGTGTAGTATAGTATTTAGATGAAGGCATATTTCATGTGAGGATCAGTACGTTGGTAAAAAGCTCGTATCATATTTGAACCTAAGTTGAGTGATATTTTATTCCTATGTGCTATATAGTATTACTGTACTGTACATCTTAGAAATAAACTGTTTCCTTATATAGGTTGCTTGCTATGACATGGATGGTACATTAATCACAACAAAATCAGGCAAAGTTTTTGCTCAAGACTATAACGACTGGAAAATCATTTATGCTGAAGTTCCAGGCAAACTTAAACAACTTTATGATGATGGTTACAAAATAGTCATCATAAGCAATCAAGCAGGCATTGGTAAGTAGACTAAATATGTTGAAGGGTAATACAAAATAAATTTGAATAGATAAATTAAAGTCTTCTTTAGCTAAAAGTCCACGATGATTGGAGTCATATATGTCTAATGCTCATCTCGAGGTGTTAGAAGAGCTGTTTGAAAAGTTTTGAAAAGACGGTAACTCAGTTTCTTCTACAATGTTACGAGAGAATCAAAACATGAGCCAAATGGCATTGTTTGCTGCAACATTCATTAGTGTCTGTTTACCACATATATGCTTAACTTCAAAGTAGAATCGACCAAACTGATCTGAATTGTATATAATTATTTTCAGCTTCTGGAAAACATACAGTTGCAGGAGTGCAGAAGAAGATTGGTCACATCATTGATAAGTTGGGAGTGCCTATCCAGGCATTGGTTTCGACAGGGAAAGGAGAATTTAGGAAACCTGCCATAGGCATGTGGACTTTCTTAAAGAATGAGGTGAGTATTAGATCCAGTGAATTCATTAGGACATTAATTCACTTATTTTTTCCTGTAGTGTGTTACATTACATAAGAGTAAGGGAATATGTAGGATGGTTCCCAGTTCTGTTATTGGGAAGGTTAGTGATGGCTTCATAGTGAGCCAGTACTTGATTGGTTGTCATGTTGCACTTCTCTGACTCGGGTAGCTGTCTTTTCTTTTTGCCTTACCCACACGTCGACTGGTGGCATTCTCTCCACAAACATACAATCTCCCCTTGTCACAAATAACAGTCAACAACACTTAATTCACTTATCCCATTCATTGTAACTCTCAATTTTTCCAGCTGTGAGCACTATGCACTAACCCTGCCTTTTGGCAAAATGGTAGGAGCAATGGGTAGAAGTAGTAGGAAAGTTAGACAAGAGCTTTAGGTAGAAGTAGTCAGTAGAAACATTAGGTGGGAGCATTAGGTAGACAAATTAGGTAGAAGTACTTGGTAGGAACATTAGGCAGGAGCCTCTGAAAATGCTGCACTAGAGTTGCACTCTGCCATTGACCTGTTAAGGGTGAGGCACTAAAGGCTAAGAAGCAGCACTGGAGTTCACCAGCTATACAGACTCTTTTGCCATGGCCACCCCCTTAAGGGAGTTCGAAGAGGAAACAGATATCAAAGATAAAGATAGATTGATGGATAGGTAGCTACATCTAGTACAAAATTTCTTTTGAAAGCAAAATGGGTCATACAGATTCATCAGCCACCTCAACCACTACATCTTTCAGCACATGCTTTCTTATCTTCTGCCCCTGTGCATGTACATTCTTTCATCATAAGATGCCATGAAAAAATGTCATTTGTTTTGCAGCTGGTAATGCAGCTGTCATGATTGGAGGGCAGAATGGGGTAGGTATATTTATAAAGAAGAAAAATCTAGATACTTTCATCATGGGATGTCCTTGTCATCATCTTCATCTTGCAGCTGAGAAAGGAGCTAGCCATCTGCTTACTTGCTCCTGTTTATTATTACTTGGAGAAATCTGGTAAGCACCACAAAGAGTTCAGGGAGGTTCAAACCCTGTGCAGTGTTGAACAGCTTGCAATCTGGAAACTTGTGTACTCTCTGGCTGTCATTGGAAAGGACACTGTCTTGAATCATTGAACAATGGGAGCTTTTGAAACAGTACTTCTCCAAAGAAGCAGAGTCCACAGGAAAGAAAAGGAATGTAGATTATGACACTCCTGATACTCTGGCGGGTATTTCCAGTGATATACCTCCCAGGTTGTTGGCTATATACAACTACTGCCTACATACATCCATACTGTTTATGATATTTCCATATAGTGTTCAGCCATTAAGGTATTCTGTATAGATATGCTAGTGTACTTAAGAGATTTTATCTTGATCACTGAATTGCTCTTTTGGGTTACAAAATGATTAATACAGTATATTGGTCTTGTAATGGAGAATATATGATATGTGATACCCATACCCTCATTTTAAGGAGATAGTGTCATGAATGAAAAGTTTTTTGTTAAAGATTTTGCACGGGCTGCCATTTAGTAAATGTTTTGGATAATAATGTTCACAATAGCCCGCGTGGAAGAATGCAGCACAGTTTGGTCTAGTATTTTCATAATATTGCAGGCAAATGGAGGCATAGGAATAGACATGAAAGAAAGTATGTTTGTTGGTGATGCTGCTGGTAGGCCCGCCCAGGGGTCTAAGAAAAAAAAAGATTTCTCCACATCAGATCGTTTATTTGCACTTAACATAGGACTTCCTTTTTTCACACCTGAGGAGCACTTCCTTGGTAAGTATCCGTAAGTGGTTTGATCATTATATCTTGACAAAGTGTTTAATATAGTATATGTTCTTTTAGCATGCTTATCTCAAAATATGATTTTGTCTGTTCTTGTTTCTGTTTATTTTTCTGGCTTTATCTCTTTCTCAAGCTATCTTTCTATCTGTTTGTATATTTATGCACACTGTATTTCTGTATAGGTGTCACTGAACTCTCCCTGCATGAGGCTACACCATGAATGAAAAGTCACCTTTGGTGTGGTTGTATCATTATCTGTTGACAAAATGGAATACAGTCTCATTAAGGAACTTTTTACTTAGAGGAGCCTGTCATTTCCCTACCTCTGATTTTAGTACAGCCTTGAAACTACAAAAACCCCATGAAAGAGGTTCTAGGATTATGTATAGTGCTTTATTTTTCATACTTGGTCTCTGTTTCCCATGTTAGTGATTTAGCACTAAGAACAGACAAAAAGGCCTCAGTTATTCATCCATTCTCTAGCTGTTATTTTTAATGCACTAAAACAACAGCACTCTATCAACAGCCATGTCCTGCAGACCATTCCATTAAGTATTTTAATGGTTTCTATTTTGAAAGATTCTAGTGGCCTGTTAAGGGTGAGGCACTAAAAGCTAAGAAGCAGCACTGTAGTTCACCGGTTATGGAGACTTTTATTGCTGTGATCACCCCCTTGAGGGAACAGGCTTCAGAGATATAGATAGATAGTCTGTTAACACCTTTATGCAATAATACTGTGATATTTTCTCTTCATTCTTGTTTGCCATTTCCCTTGTAGCACCAGGAATAGATGAAAAATGTTTTTTTTTTTTTTTTTTTTTTTTTTTTTTTTTTTTATTGGGAAAGACATGAGAAGGTAGAGAGTTATAAAGCTTTGATGTGTAGGGAAAGATTTGGGAAAAATTTGCTTTCATCTCTCTCTAGCATTTATTTATAATGCATTAAAACCTGAGCCCACCATCCTTAGCCAAACCACAGACCAATTCCATGGTTTCCCCAGGACCTAGCACATCCTTTTCATCTCTCTCAACAAAACTCTTCTTACTACTACACCTCTTGTATACCATGTCTTTTCTTATTTGATCTACCCTCCTCACACCACCTAGTACTCAAGCATTTCATTTCTTTATGTCCACCCTTTTTTGTACTTTTTTAATATAGTGTCCACACCTCACATCCATACAACACTGTTGGGACTGCTATACAATCAAATATGCCTGTGTTTGTTCTCACAGCCAGTTACACCTCTTTCCACACACTCTTCAATGCATTCAGGACCCTAACCCACTCACCCACATTATGGCTAACTTCAGTTCCCATAGTTTTATGTGCTGCCATGTCCACTCTCAGATATTTAAAACATTCCTTTTCCTCCAGGTTCTCTCCATTCACACTCACACCCTGACCAACTTGTCTGTCTCCCTTGCTTAACTTACTGTGATTTTATATACATTAACTCTCAGCTTACTTTTCTTATACACTCCCTCAGATTCATACCCCAGCTTCAGGAATTTCACACTCAAGTCTGCCACTGGAGCCATTTCATCTGTAAACAGCAACTGACTTACTTCCCAGCCTCCCTTCGCCCCATCCCAGGCAGACAGACCCTTGGCTTTACCTCCCTTAACACCACATCCATAAACAAATTAAACAGCCATGATGGCATCACACATTCTTGCCTCAGATACTTTTTCACGTTTCTCTATTTCTCCTCGCTGACACATTTTTCTCTCTGCTAGTAGTATTGCCTAATATAAAGTGCCATTAGAAATCACTGTCTTTTGACTTTAGAATGAATCTGTTTGAATCTACTGTGGATAAGGTACTCAGGTCTCTCTTCTTGGGGAGACCTAATGGCCCCATTATGACCTAAGTGGGAGTTTTGCAAAGGTCGTGGATTTGCAGCTGTCTGGTATTTTCTGATTGTTTAATACCTCTGTGGTTACTCATAAAAACTCTCCCATAACCCTTATGGCTGACAAAAGGATTAGAAAATTGCAAGCTATGTCCAAGCAAGAACCTTCTCATTTTCACTGATGGCTGTTTTGGGTAAAGATCAGTTCATATTCATTATAAAAGAAATACAATGAGTAGTTTAGAATTACCTTAGTATTGATTACTTCATGGGAGAACATGGTGCTTACTGCATGATTACATCTGAGAGTTTATTAAGATTACCAGAGACTGCAGAGGGGCACACCATATTTTTGGTCATCCAAGAGGCCTGAAAACCCTCTCAACGTGGAACATTTATTGGATTATGTTTCATTCTCTTTGCTCAGGCTGGCTAGTATGTTAGAGCCCTGATGTCAGAAAGATGGCTTCCATGTTGGCTTATCTGAGGAGCTTTTCTGTGGTGATTAAAAAGAGGCTTTGTTAACAATGAATTACCTTAGACTGAGAATCAGCCTTGCATGATGCTTGGTTGACCTCCTTTGAGACAGAGGTTTGCTAATGTACTACAGGATACATATACGTTAATTGGTTTTTGCCTTAGTTTTCTGTGTGGCAAAATGTTCTCTTTAACAGTTCTCCTCCATGTTGGTTTGCTGTCACAGTCTGCTGGACAGATTGACCCTTGAGAGAAGGGCGGGTTTTTAAGAATGGAAAACTACTTCTCTTTGGGGTGGTGTTCCATGAGCAATTTTCCAGTTTACTGTTTCCTGCTCTATCTCCCCTCTGTCTCAGAAAGATTTTCTCTTAAGCGATGGTAACTATCACTGATGACATCTGTATTCTGAGAGTTAATAAGCAACTATTATGATTTGCGAGTCATTTGGCGGGAAAATGATATAATTGCTAAGTGGAGGTTGTTGATTGCTGTGGAGGGATGGGAGGACCTAGACTGAGTCGAAGGTCAAAACTGCTGTAAGATGGTTAGTGAAAGGTGAGAGACATAAACTAGACCAAAGGATGGGGGATGGAGGTATCTAACTTCCAAGGGATCTTGGAGAATCACACAACTCATGAGATACAGCCCAAGCAAGATAAAGTTTTTCATTCTTCAAAACTTATCATCTTGTTCTTTTTAGCTTTGATATATTTTTTTACATGATTATTCATACACTATTTTTAAGATTGATGTTATGGTTGTAAAATATTTTCAAGCATTCCTAATGCATATGTGTTATCTACCTGTATCTGTATCTCTGACACTTCTTCCCTTTTGGAACCACCTCAAAGGTGTGGCCATG
This sequence comes from Panulirus guttatus, assembly GCA_032361385.1. Taxonomy (NCBI): domain Eukaryota; kingdom Metazoa; phylum Arthropoda; class Malacostraca; order Decapoda; family Palinuridae; genus Panulirus; species Panulirus guttatus. The sequence continues at coordinate 4,685 of JAUUDW010446305.1, read as the reverse complement.
GCAATACATCTCCATAACTAATGAACTCCAGTGCTGCTTCTTAGCCTTTAGTGTCTCATCCTTAACAGGCCACTGGCAATGGGCAAGTGTAGTGCAATGTTTGCAGAGGCTCCTACCTAATGTTCCTACTGAAGTAGTGTTACATGTAGATTAACCCTTCTGCAAAACTTAGTGTCTGAATAGTGTTTGAAAAATAGCCTTAATGAGCCTGAATTTGAAGATCTTAATTTTAACATGATAAGTGTTTGAACCCTTCTACTATTGCTCTAGTTTGGCTATTTGTTATTGCTGTATGAATTTAAACAGGTATAATAGTACTTCATCAGCATTTTCTTTACTTACCACCCTCCTCATTATTTTACTGGATTCTATATGTGCACATACAACTCTGGTTTGCATATTTGATATGAGGTTACTTTAAGCATTGATAATTTTTGTCTTTTTAGGAACCAAAACTCAGACATTCAACATGCCTGAGTTTGATCCTCGTGCTGTGGATGACTCTTTACCTTTATTTGATCCACCATCTGCAAAAGTTCCTAAACACAAAGTTGAGGTCAGTAGTAAGAATGTATGTTTTTGCCTGTATCTGTTATCTTTAACACTGTTTCTTTGTATGTGGAGTGGATGAAGTACATGCATGCCTTTAGTAATTTCATACACTTTTTTAATATAGTATATTTTTTATATTTTCTATAGTGACCAACATGATAGGCAAAAACATTCCCCAATCATGGCCCTTTCAAGTGAAAGGAATAAAGGATAAGGAGAAGGATGAAGTTATTCAGAGCTCCTCAGGTTTTTTAGACATGACTTAAAGCTTGAAATTTAGAGGAGAAAGGAAAGATGAAATTAGGAAGAGAGTTCCTCAGCTTTGCTGTTTGAAGGAAGGAGGTGGTATTGTAATTACTTATATAACCTATTTGTTCTGTACAGGGAGGGAGTTTTACATATGTGGGGCACCCATCTCTTCAACTAGCTTTACTATCGTAAAACCTATCGAGTTTATGTAAGCTATCTACGTTAACAATGTACTCAGTCAGTCTGTTTCATTCATCCACCACTTGTACAATAAGATTATTTCTTTACATCCTTATTTACAAGTTTCTTAATTAATTTCTTTTTAAGTCATTTAGATATGCTATGCCTACATCTCTCCAAGGACTGTCCTCTCTCTACTTAGTAGATCCCTTTTATAGACTTAAAGGTTGTTATCAAGTCACCCCTTCATCTTCTTTCTTCCAAAGTTGGTAACTTTAAAGCCTTCATCCTTTCCCTGTAGCTTTGCTCTTTTTGCTGTCCTGCTTTGGACCTTTTCTATGAGGTCTTTTTGTTTATTTAGGTGCGGTGATCAAACTTGAGAATATTCTAGTTTTGGCTGTATGTAGGATATGAACAGCTTGTCAAATACTTCTATATCCATATACTTGAAAGCTATTTTGATTTGCCAGCAGACAATTTTTCTCCTTAACTATTCTCCTAGTATGAAACTCTGGCAACAGGTTAGGGATGATGTCTACTCCCAAGCCCTCCTCACATACAAAATGTAATGGTCAGTACCCATGTGGCTGGTCTCTGCACAGAAACCATAAGCAACAGTCAGATGCATGTCATGGGTCTGAGCTTTGGTTGCAGGAATGCATTCAGATAGCTCGCAAGAGTAGCGGTCAGATTAATACATTTAGAATAGGAAGAGAGCAACAACATATTAACAGAGAGAGAAGGTTGATTAGAGAGAGGAAATGCCTGGGGAATTAATCAGACAGAAGATCCATCCAGGCTAATGAAGAGTCGGAGGAAGAGCCACCTCATGTATGTGAACAGAACTCCATACTGTAGATGTGAAATACATGTGCACATGAAAAATGAATACAGTACCAATGTAACACGCCTTTGTTTCGGAAGTGAAATTTGTGATATTGCTTATGTGGGTTTTTCAGGATAGAGTCCATGTCCCTAAGACATTTTTTTGCTTTTCTACTCATACCTCACTAATATCTATGTTCCTGTTCTTTCTCTTTCTCTCATTAACAGTTGGTTGCTTCCTTTGTTGTCCCTTGTGAATCTTTGAATGGTTTTAATATCATAGAAAATATGATCTTAGTTTCTTTCAGGTACTTTAGGACTGTGTGCAGTCTGCATGCAAAGGATCCGAACGTAGAATCCTGAGTGACCCCCCTTGTCACCCTTACTCATTCTTGAAAAGCTTCATCTTATGTGTTTTATACTGTCCTCTGGCTAACATGAAATGTTTAGTGAGGCAGTTGATGGATCTGAATGTCTTTTATAAATTTGAAGTGTTTTATAGCTACTTTGTAGCAGAGATGTATATGGGTGAAATATTTGGTCATATGAGAGGCAAAGGCAATTCTAAACTGCATCATTAAAGGCTGGAACACAAGTTCATCCAGCTGAAAATATATGGGTACCTTTGGCAGCAATAAGGATAGGTAGATTGAAAAGGGAGAGATTTGGTTCAATATAAGACGTTTAGTAGGAAAAAAGAGCATAGGGAAATACTTAAAAGGAATTAGGTAGCACATCAGCCATCCAGCATTTACTAGTTAAGTTTTTTTATCATTTTAATATTTTGGTATCAGCTGGCTTTGATGGTGACCATGCAACACATCAGTAAACTGAATTTAATTTCCTTGGAAACCATTGGGTTAGTTGAACCAAAATTTTGCAGAAATGATTTATGGTTGGTTCTTTATCAGGTTTGCTCACACATGCTGAACCAGTACCTAATATGACAGCCACAAGGTAAAATGGTCTTGGATGACTGATTTTTTTTGTTTTGTTAGAAACCACTTGGTGGTTTGAGGTAAAACTCTAAGGAAGTGATTGATAGAGGTCATATATGGCTTAGTGAGCTGTGCAGGCTTAACTGAGTATCTAAGTATGCATCCATTGAATATTTTCATCATCTGTCTTTTATGTCTTGTGGTGAAACTTTTAAACATCACTCCAGTCATTATTTAACTTGCTAATATGAATTTTTCAATGTAGCCTCCAGTCTTCCTTAAATGATTACTCTTAAATCTTTAAGTCCATCTTCTTTACCAGTTTCCTTACTTGTTGGCCTTTTGTAAGGTGTAAATCATTGCTTGTCTTTTGCATGAATTAGTTTTTAAGATTTACCTTCACTGAATTCCATTAGGTTCTCCCTTGCCCATGTGTATTATGTTTAGGTCTTCTTGCATTTGTACTCTTTCCTCACGTTTTTTTATTTGATTTTCTTTGAAATTGTTTCAAACTCATTTCTCAGCTTTTATACTTTTATCTTTCTTATTTTCATTCATATTTGCAATCCTGTATCATCTCTAGTGAAAGGCTAATCTGCCTATTACCTTAAAAATTGACAAATCTCTTAACCCTTTTGTGAACTGCACATCATACTCACTGTTAATCAAATTTCTTCTTACCTCAGGCCAATTATTCAAGCTCATATTTTCCCTCCCTTCCTTGTCCGTAGTATGCATATATTTTAACATCTTTGTGTTTAAAATATGTATTTGCAACACTTTTTCGTGCTGATGCCAATAGTCCTCATATTCTTTCTCCATTGTACCATATCCACCTTTCACATCCTTGTCCATTACTACTGTACACTAACTAAAGTCTGATGAATTAATGTCCTTTTGATTTAAAGGCATTTTTAGTTTAGTACCCAGATTTGAAGATACTGATATTTTATAATGTACACTGATGAGATTTTCCATTGCCCCCATCAGGTCATCATATTAGTTGGATATCCTGGCTCTCTGATATTTTATAATGTATTACTGATGAGATTTTTCATTACTCCCTTCAGGTCATCATATTAGTTGGATATCCTGGCTCTGGCAAGAGTTTTTTCTCATCAACACACCTTGCTGGCTTGGGTTATGTTCAGGCAAATCGTGATACTGTAGGCTCTTGGCAGAAGTGTGTTTCTATTATGGAACAGTCTTTAAAGGTGGGATAATATGAGTGTATTTCTTATTATTCTGATTTTCTCTGAACATTTCTAGCAACTACATTTAAAAGAAAGAACAGCTTGTTGATGGCTTGCATATATATTAGTTTATGAAATATGTTTTCATGAACTTTTTTCTTAAAGAGTGGTGCATTGAAGTAATAATGAAAAACTTTCTGGGTCAGATAATTTTACTACTCTTAATGTGTAAAGGATTCTAGTGTTTGTTGAATTACACTAACAACCTCTTTGCACATTAAAAAAAGTAGTTTAATGTAACTGAAATTAGTTTGCCTATTTTTTCAAGATACCGAATAACTTCAGAAGCATGACACACTACAATTTCTGTGCATTAGAATGATTCAGCAACCAGAAGTAATGGCATGAAACTAAAAGGAATGATATGTAATACTAATATGGGCAAAATTTTTTCAACTGTGGAGTTGTAGAATGTTGGAATAGACCACCACTAGAAGTTATCAGGGTAAGGATTATCAATACTTTTAGGTTTTTAGCTAAGTATTGAATATTTTCTTAATTTAAACTGTATTTTGACCCTCCCAGAATGAGCAAGAGCAGCACCCATTAAGTTTGTTAGTGACTTTGAAGAATTGTCAGACTAAACATAAAACTTGATGCGCTTATTTGAGATGAGAGTGAATGAAGTTCTGTTAAGTGCATTTATTTTTCCTTTTTTCATACTTCATTGCTCTTTCCATCGTTAGCA
>JAUUDW010446194.1:0-12590 GCA_032361385.1 Panulirus guttatus | reverse complement strand
ATGCTGTTTTCTCACTGATATGAAATCCACCATATTCACAGTAAACAAAACAATCACTGTTCATAAATAAAAAAGCCAAATTCCTAAGTGAAATTGAAAGCTAAAGTTCAGATGGTGGTGGTGGCAAGGGAGGCAGGTGACAAGGGAGTAACCTCCACCACTGGGCTATCCTTATCTTCCTGCTGCTTATGATGAAGATACAACCTGAATTACTGTTGCAATATTATGATGAATATATCATATGTGAGACAAAAAAACGCACTTCATCATACCCCAGGACCAGTGCAGTGATGTTTTGAGTGTGCCTATGTTGGAGGAGTGTAGAGTAATTGAGCAGTAAGTATTCTGTGTCTTCATTGTGGTAGATGCATTGTGAGCATGAAGAGTCTTGAAGTATGCTGAATCAGTGCTTGTACTGTTGAAGAGCTAGATGATATCCAGAGCAAAGATGAGAAAGCATAACTCACATATGTCTGAGGAGTATGCTATCAAATGGGTGTATGTCTAGTGAGGCAGCATTTAAGGCCAAGCTTGGACAGCAATTGTTTAGTGATTTTTTCAGATCATTTCAGTGTGAGCGTTTTGTCAGTTTCTTGGGGTTGGGAAATCTATGAGTATAGATTTCTTGAGTGTGAGGCAGGGGTAAGTATCTTATTTCCATCAGAGGGATGGAGATTAGATATAGTGGTTTGGATGTTTTGTGTTTCAAAAAATACTGAGTGCTAATCATGATGAAGAAGAACTGTACTTCGAGGTTCTTTATTTCATTGTGTAAGACTCGAGTGTATGAGGTTGATAAGCAGCCAGTGATTCTTATAAACACTCAATTTTGATAGGGTGGATGACTTGGCAGGTGAGGGGTAGTTCAGGGTGGAGAGGGTGATCTGTTTATAGAGCATACTAAGGGTTTCTTTCATTTGACGTATCTGGTACCATCTAAATGATATGAAGGTGGGTACTCCAGCACCACCTGCCTCCCCTCTGTATCATTACTAATAACATTTGGGGAGAACAATAATAATGATACGGACTGTACTGTAGAAATATTGGAAGTAAAATTAAAGAAAGAAAGAGATTTACATAATACTAATCAAAGAAGCCAGCTATGTGGGCTTAGCTCTTCACATGGGGCAACTGCCTCATCTTATTGTAAATGTTGCCCATCGTCCCCATGTATTTTAGACAATGCCATTCAATATTCATTTGTATTCAACGCTACTAAATCAGCTAGATCATTGTTGAAATTGTTTTCATTGACAAAATCTTGAAGACTTTTTAACTAAGCAACGTTTCATCTGCTGCAGTAAAGGTAATAACTGTCACAACAGGCTAGAGTGTAAAGTTTAATCCATACATTACAACTCTGTCTTCCTCAATGGCTGAGCAAGAGAGCTGTGTCAAAATGCATGGATCAAACTCTACTCTCTAACCTGTTGTGTCAATTATCACCTTTACTCCAACATATGCTGTCAGAGAAGTTAAAAATATTTCATCTCTTCCTTCTAGATTTTCTTAAATTCAAAACAATTAAAACCATACACCCTGTGGTCAGAAAAATTTTCAAATGCATTTTTGTAAAATGTACTTCATGGGAAAAAAAATTAAAAGGCAAAAGTTCTACAGCAGAGAACATACATGGTCACATGTATTGAAATAAATGAAAGCAAAGCTTATGTATGACGCACAAGCAAAACAGAACCTTAAGTCCTTCAACATGTCGTAGGAGTAACTGCTAATCTGCAATGTAAGCCTTATTTCTAATAGAATGATTCTATTTACATCTTGTCATTTGGTGAGTTTAGTTTACCCAAATCGTTACAGGATAACTTTTAAGTCTGGTCCCTAAGCCAATTTGTTCAAGCAGCATGATTTCCATTATGGTGGTCCACATGTGTAAAGAGGTATCAGCCATACCATATATACCTTTGCAACTCTGTCTCAAGTACAATACACATATTATATTATCCAGTTTCAGAATATTCTAAAAAAGTTTATAAAGTGTTTTAGTTCAACCTACCTGGAAGGTGAATGTACCAGCATCTGCATGGTCCTTCAACAGCACGTTGTTCCACTGTACGGTAAATGACGTACCTGATTAGGAAAGAGAACACAAATGAAAATGGTAAAGACACATGCAGCTAGGTGCATGAGGCACCCAAACATACATACTCAAAGACAGAAAGTTCTAATACTGGGAGACTTTAACCATAAAGAAATAGGCTCAGAATACTAGTATTCTAAGGATATTATGAGTCATGGTAAGAAATTTGCAAGTATACAGAAAAATTTCTTGTATCAACATGGCACTCTGAAAACTACAAAAATAAGGGCTAATAAATTATTAATACTAAATCTATCTTTATGTAGAATCACATGGAAACATAACATCAAATATGATACACCACTATGTAAATCTGATCATACAGAGACTGAAATGGGACTATGTGGTTAGTAAGGACCTGCAGATCTGAGAAGAAACCAAACTAAAAATGAGATGCAGACACAGAAACTAAACAGATCTAGACAACTTCGGGAACATATGTGGGAATATGGAATTCCACAGCCAAACCACAAAGCATTTAAGGGAAGTTATGTGTGTGAAATAGTCTAATGGGATTGGCTATGAACAGAAGACTATTTTTTTTTCATGCATATTCGCCATTTCCCATGTGAGCGAGGTAGTGTTAAGAACAGAGGAGTGAGCCTTAGACGGAAAATCCTCACTAGGCCCCTTTCTCTGTTCCTTCTTTTGGAAAAGTAAAAACAGGAGGGAAGGATTTCCAACCCCCTGCTCCCTCCCCTTTTAGTCGCCTTTTACAACACGCAGGGAATACGTGGGAAGTATTCTTTCTCCCTTATCCACGCTATATATATAAATATATATATACCCAAGTCTGAGCTCAGTGCCCATCCTATCGACCATCACCTAGTGGTGGATGAACAGCTGGGTTGACTGCACACTGACTGCTGCAACTAGGATCTGAACCTATGCACTTGACGCTGGCAGCCTAATGCGTCAAGGTCAGGAATGCTAACCGCTACACTATAGAAGTCCATTCTTTCATCTCTCTCCTCACCGATAATGTTTCCTCTTTTCTGAAAACCTCTAGAGCTCCTCATCCTCCACAAGGTAATGATCAGACATCCATCCACCTGCCCCTCTCAGCACATTCATATCCAAAAGTCTCTTTTTTATAGGCCTATCAATTAATATGTAATACAATAAAGCCCAGAGATCATCTTACTACTTACATATGTATACTTGTGTATGTCCCTCTTTCTAAACCAGGTACTCCCAATCACCTGTCCTTTTTCAGTACACAAATCAATAAGCTGTTCATCATTTAATTCACTTTACTAAATACCCCATGCCCCCCCAATTATACCCTTACTTGTGACATTACTCACCTTCATACTGAAATCACCCATCATTAATACCCAGTCTCTTGTATCATAACTGCTGACACACTCACACAGCTCCTAGGAAAACACTTGCCTCTCTTTATCTTTCTTCTCTTGATCAGGTGCATAAGCACTAATAAACACCTGTTTCTCACACCCCAGCATCAATGGCAGTGCCTAATGCCAGTGAACTACACCCCAGCATGAAGGTTAGTGCCTGATGCCAGTGTACTACACCCCAGCGTGACAGGCAGTGCCTGATGTCAGTGTACTACACCCCAGCGTCAAGGGTGGAGGCCTGATGCCAAAATTTCATTTTTAACCATATAGTCTAGAGTTTACTTCCTTATACTCTTTCACACATTCCTACAACTCCTACTTCAAGTAGTAGTGACACTCCTTTATCTCACCAACTCCTAAATTTACTCCTAAAACATATTCAAACCATTCTTGCCTTTACCCTTGAGCTTTGTTTCACTCAGAGCCAGCACATCCAGGATTCTTTCCTCAAACATACTACCTATTTCTCCTTTCTTCTCATGTTGGTTACATTCACACATATCTAGGCTCCACAGCCTGAGCCACTGAGAAGGATGAGGATTCCCCGCTTGGTTCCTTCCATTCCATCTTTTAGAAATTTAAATACTAGAAAGGGAGGGTTCTGGCCCCCTGCTCCAATTTAGTACCTTGTATGACATGCAAGGAATATGGAGGTAGAATTACATATACATATGTAACTAGACTGACTGCTTGGGGTTACACCATGAATGAAACGTCACTTTTGGTGGGATTGCATCTTTGTCAGCTGATGAGTGTACAATCTTCTTAATGAATGTCTTGCTTTAAAGGAGTCCATCATCTCTCTATTACTGTGTGGCATAGCCTCAGGCTAGAGAAGCTCCTGGAAATGGGGTTCTGTGTAACACCAGAACCCTTTCAGAAAGGGATCCTGAGGTGAACATATGCAAAATTTGTATTTTCATACTTGTTCGTAATTTCCTGCACAGTGAGTAGTGCCAGGAACTGATGAAGATTGGCCTCATTTGCTCACATCCACTCTCCAGTTGTCATGTAAAATACATCAAAACCAGAGACCCCTATTCACAGCCAAGCCCAGCAGGATTTTCCTAACAGCTTCATGTGCCCTAGCATAACCTGTTGGCTGCACGTTGCCCCTGTTTACTTCATCCACCAATTCACTTTACCTTGTGCAAGCATGTTCAGGCCCCTGCCATGCAAATCATCTTTTATTCCATCCTTACATCTCAAATCAGTCTCCCTCTTCTTCTTGTCCCCTCCACTTCTGACATACAAGTCCTATTTGTAAGCCTTTCCTCACCCATGCTGCTGAGATTTCCAAACCATTTCAGCACAACCTCTTCAGGTCTCTCATAGATACTCTCCTTTCCTGCTCTATCAACTCACCTCACACCATGTCTTAAAGCATATCTCTTCCAGAACATCCAACCTCTAATTAATTTTTTGATCTATGGCCCATGCCTTGTATCAGTACAACACTGTTGGGACTATTATACCACCACTCATACCCATCTTAACCATCAGTGAGAGTTTTCTCTTTTTTTACACATAACTCAATGCACCCAGGACCTAAGCCCCTTATTCCATCTCGTATCTAACTTTAGCTTACATGGATCCATTCACTACCAAGGCCATTCTTAAGTATCTGAAACATTTATAACCTCAATTTCATTTAAGTTAACTCTCAACTTTCTCCTTACACTCACTTTCCCAATCTCACACACCCACATCTGCAGTTTTTACTTTAAGAGTATGCCACCAGAATTGTGTCATAAGCAAAGAGCAACTGACTCACCTCACATTTCCCTTCACTCTCAAAAGACTGCCTCTCTTCTCTCCAGGAATCTTGTATTCATCTCCCTCACTACACCTTCCATAAACAGATCAAAAACTTAAGCTGACATCACACACCCTTACTGTGGACCCACCTTTACCTGGAACCACTCATTCTCCTCTCCCTGCTTGCACACATGCCTTTCTCTTGAGACAGAAAATGCTTACTGCTTTTAGTAGCTTTCTTCCAACACCATATATTCCTAACATCTTTCACAGAACATATCTTCCAATCCTATCATATATTTCCTCCAGATCCAGAAATGCCACATACACATCCTTCTCTTTTCCTAAGTAAATAATTCTCACACACATTCTTCATATGACCAGAGCCATACACACTCTACCACTCCAGATGCCACATTAATTTTCCTAAGTTTGATGCTCTGTGCATGCTAAACATTCTTTCAGTCACCACTCTCCTCACAAGATACCAGTTTTACTCAACAAACTTATATCTCTGTAATCTAAACATTCACTTTTGTCCCCAATGCCTTTACACAATAACACTAAACATGTATTCTGCCAATCCTGAGGCACCTTATCTTAAGCCATACATAAACTGAATATCCTAACTAACCAATCAGTAACACTGTTGAGAAATTCAACCAAAATCCCATTCACTCCATCCACCCTGCCACACTTTTTCTTATGCAAGACATTCATCCCCACTTTTCACCAAATCACTTGCCATGACTCTCATAATATGCATACCTCCACATCCCAAACACCCTACATTTACCACCCTCTCATCTTACACATTCAATAATCCTTCAGAATACTCATTCAATCTCCTCTCTACCTCTTCTTGCCTGTTCCTGCCTCTCCATCTGCTTCCTTCATTGGCATTCCCATTTGTTCTCTTGTTCTGTTCACACTATTCACTTCCTTCCTATGCATATTCTTATTCCCCATTAAGATTTAAGATGCTCATTTAAGATACTTTCACCCTGTAACACTCATTTGCTCACTTTTTCAGCCCCTGCACCTTCCTCTTGACCTTCTTTTACTTCCTAATATACATATACCAATCACTTACACCCATTTCCTGCAAGCAACACACATACAACTCTCTTTTCTGTTTCATGAATATGTTAAATTCCTTATCCCAGACTCATATCCTTTCTCACATGCTACCTTATGCTCGTCACACATTCCTTTTGAACATGCAAGCTATACTTCCATACATACCTCCGAGTCCTCATCCATTCCCCTACTAACATTCAATTTGAGTATTCACCCATTCCCCTAATAACATTTAATGTCACATTTTGCCATTCTTCTTCTAAAATCTCCTGGTGTCTTGTCACACAAGCCTCTTCTTCCAAGCCAACTTACTTTTGTCTCACTCTTCTGACCCTATCATTTCTACTTTTCCAAAAATCTCTAAACACTTTTACCTATGCATCTGCCAAGAAGTGATCAGACATCCCACCAGCAGTTTAATTCTGCACATTTGCAACCAAAAATTTCTCTTTAGCATGCCTATCAATTAGTATGTAATTCAATAATGTCTATTCTCCATTAGCCCCCAACGCTCACCCAATTATGAATGTCTCTCTTTTTAAACCAGGTATTCCTAATGCTCGGTCTTTTTTCAGCACATAACTCCACAAACTGTTTACTGTCTTCATTTACACACGAGTTACCCTATTTGCCCCAATTACAGCTTTAATTGCCACATCTGCAACTCTTGTCATCAAATCTCCCATAACTATTACTCAATCCCATGCATCAAAATTACTGTTTCACCTACTCATATCTTACCAAAACACTTGTCTCTTGTTGTTTCCTCTCGTTACCGAGCACATACTCTAACAATCACTCACCTCCCATAGTCTGCTTACATTTACATACACTAACAATCACCCACCTGCATAATCCACTTACATTTACAAATACTGTTGAAGGTGCTATAAGGAAATTACCGATCGACATTAACTTTGACAAGTACAACAATTTTACATTTTCTCATGAATCTTTGACATTAATATATCTATAAAACTGAACAGATGGCAAAAGCAATGGTGCTCATAATTCTACTGAAACTCGATCCTTTATCATGACTGCTACTGTAGTGACTCTCAAGAGTGACTTGATGCAAAACTACAAATTCACTGTTTTAAGTTTCCTTCAGAATATTTTACAGCACTAACAGATAATCACTAAAACATATCTAAACCCATGTTTTTCAAAAAATTTGAAAACTGTATTCCATTAAATGAATGCTGTAGTTTTGAATTTCTTTTTTATTAATGCTTGTATATTCTTCAAACTTGGCACAAGGTAAAAGCCACTCTATAATAAGTTAAACAAATATTTCTGATCCTGTAAATTCTGTGTTGAATCTTCAATGCTACAGAGATATTAGCATGACAGACTAAAGGTACCTTGCAGGTTGTGCATTTACTAGTATATGTGAAATAATTGATTATGTTGATCTTTCTGTAGTAAGAAGCAAATATCTTTTTAATTGTTAATATCAAGCTTCTCTAATGCATGAATATACTTGAAAGACAGATCAGCACATCAGTTATATCACATTTTATGAGACAGATTGGGAAGACGACAGAACATTCAACTCGTGTACTTACTATGTGATCCATATACACAAGGTTTGGTTTAGTTTGGAGTCTTGTTAAAAACTCCAGTAGGATGTTGGAGGGTCTGCATCTAATGAGTTAGTTATGCTATGGTAAATTATGCTCTCATAGTTTTAAATCAGCTTGCCTTTGATGTAAGAACAAGATTCCATGTAAATTTTATCAACTATAGGCATACACTTTCTTTTTATTGCACCCTGAGTGGACTTCGACTTATTTATGTATTCTAAACAGGTATACAAATAACAATTCTGATTTGAAAAAAATCTGAATCTCCAAAACTCATATCATGAAGGATGATACTGTTACTAGGGCTTACAGGTATATAACCAACCAATCGACACCAGTCAGATTAATATCCATATTGGAGATGATATTCAGTTCCTCACTTCCATTTAGTCACATGCAGTCAAGCAGTTTGGTATCCGAAGTCTATACCCTTTAACATCAGTTGTCAAGGATTAATAGACTTCACATCTGTATCAAATTTCTGTTAGGAACTACATATATTGTACACCATATATGTTCAAACTCAACTAATTTTCCCCATTTCATACTTTTTAGTGTTAGTTCATTAATCATAAAGTTAAGACACCTAAATTCATGCATATATCAAAAGTTTTCAAGTAAGACATAATCTCCTTTAAAAATGAAGATACTGTGTGTGTGAATTCATACTGTGTATAGCAAATATATGGCATGTGTAATCAAGATTTATATTTCGTAACAATAACAAGTTAATAACTTTATTACAGTTAATAGCCACAGTGTCTGAAGATACCATTGAATCCAGTTATGTTAACCTTATTTCCATTAGATCCAAGCACTTAGCATTTTTAGGTACAGCTTTCAGTAACTGCAAACATTAAAACAATCCTTCTGAAATGTCTAGGTTACTTACTCTACTTGTTTGTTTAATATGCCCCACTTTATGGAGCAGAAGAGACACATTTGATCATATCATGCAATATCAGTGTGGTTGGAATATCACAGACTAAAATATTCAAGAACCTTATCATACTAGTTTATGAAGCAATCACTGAAACATGGTCTATGAAATCAAAATCAAGCTTTTATAAGTCTCTCTTTGCTCCATATCAACACCCTGATAAAAGGTCTCTGTCACATGAAGCCTAGTATGGCCTTGACATTCAATGTTGTGGTCTTTAAGATAAAAAATAACAACCCCTCATTTCCCCGAACATAACTATTGAATAAAAGCTGATGTTCTATCAACCAAAAAAGAGAGAAGGGTGATGTTAGGAGGACTAAAGTGTGGGTAGATGGGGAGAGAATGTGATTAAGGTTCTTAGAAGAGAAGACCAAGACTTGATATCTAATACCCATCAAGAGTAAACCCACATCTTCCAAGAGAATTTACCAGAGATATACAGTTGGGCATCTGACTGAAGCATGGCCCTCTGTTCCTCATCTGTCAAGAGGAGAATGGAGAGAAGAATGAAAATAAGCATAAAATACTCATTTTGAAAAATATGATACTTTTCTTAAAGAGAAGGATAACCTCACATCATTATGGAGGACAATTTACCCCAATAATACAATGAGATGTATGTAATGGTGAAAAAACCTCTGTTCCTCCAAATTCAAGAGGAGAAGAATGTGCAAAGAAAAAGAAAAGAAAGGGTCTGATGAGCAGAATGAAGATACAGCCTTCACTGGAAAAAAAATCTCATGATGATCAAGAAAATTTTCAAGGAATATCTACAATTACCATAAAATAATGTGAACTATGGCACAACCCTGTGACGCTTCAGAGAAAAGCAGATCCCGCTGTTCATTTTGCTACCTGTGTGTCGATGTGATTGTCAAATTTATCCAAAATCAAATTTAAGCCATGTGCTAAAATTGTGCTGCAATCTTAACAAATCAAGCTATGCTGTAGAAAGCAAAGTGTGAAAAGACAGATGGACTAATAGCTAGATAAATGGCCAAACAGACTTATGGGGTTCTTATTCCACTGGTGGGGCCCCATTAACTTAATTCATAAAGCATGTGCAAACCACTTTGTTTAGATTTAGTCGCCATTTCTGATGAATTCACATTTTCAAACAGGTCCATAAGTTTTACTGCATTGTTTCTCAATATTTTCTTTTTCTTTTTTATGTTAGCTGAGATGGCAAGGACAGCTGAGGCCCTAATCAAGGCCATTCCATTAATGCTATATATATACCCTAGCCTGAGCCAGGTATCCATTTTATCGACCAACTCCTAAGGGTGGATGAACAGCTGGGCTGACTGTGGACCGACTGCCACAACCAGGATTCGAACCTATGCACTTGACCCTGGGCGGCCCATAAATGTGTCATGGTCAGGAACGCTAACCGCTTCACCTATTCCATTAACACGCATTCAGCTTTACCATAAAAAAAATCTTACTTAGTGACTTGTTACAGAGGTGTATTTTGTATTTGGACAGACTTGGATACAAACTCAAAAGTTAAGCAGTTCATCTGAGAATGATAAAAAATGAATATCAATAATAATTTTCTACAGCTATCAACAGCACAAATGTTGAATCTCTCAAGATGGTTCCTGTTCTGTCGCCTTTATCTGTAGCTAATGAGCAAAGTTTGCAAAAAGTAGCTATTTTGTCATAATCAAAGGTTAAGAACTTCATGTTTAATGACAGAACAGCACCTACAGGCTGTTAAGGATATAAGTAAACATACTGAATACTTGTTGAATAGTAGTTGTATTGCTCGGTCTGTAATACTTATATAATATTTCAATACAGTACTGTACACTTGTTTTTAAACAAAAATCCTCTGGAACAAATAATTCACCTATTTAAGTGATGAATTAAGCAGTATCGGGAATCCCTAAACTACTAAGCAAACACACAGCTTCACAAACTTCATATTTAAGAATTTTACAGGCAGGTGAGTTGACTTTATAACACTTCATGAAAAAGACCATTTTCCCTTGCTCTGGCAGTGTATTACCATTGCTGAGATTCCCACTAGTGTATACCTTAAAAGTTTAATTATGCAAGTACACTTAACTTTGCTCTTGTGTCTCCATCACTGCTTTCTCATCATGCGTGCTGTAAATTTTCTGTGATTGTTAGGTGCTAAATTCACTAAATTGGCTTTTGAATCTTTAGTAACAGCTGTCATACTGAATGATGGTCAAGATCACTAGACAGTTCTTAAAAGAAACTATTCGGAGACCATTCCTGTGAAGTTCAAACCGGCTATGTAGTTTATAGGGAGAAGACTTAAATGTAAAAAGTTAATAAACGGACAATAACTATGTATTTTCAATTGCAGCGGCCACCTTGAATGGTGGTTAGAAGCACCAGATATCATTTTGAAAATGAACCACCCAAGGACCATCCCTAGCTCAAATTGGCCTAATAGGTCGAGAGAAAAAGATTGAAATGTGAAAAGGTAATGATTGGTATTTGGGATCATCGGACAATTTTGAAAAGAGACCACCCAGGCCAAGTTTGCTCCCTTAGTTTCAATGGTGACTGAAATTTCAAGAAATAATGGATACACAATGATGATGTATGACAAATGATGGATGCAAAGTAATGGCAAAAGCTCACATGACCTTTGGCATGGTAATCTAACAAAGTCCATCCTGCCAAATTGGTCTTCAAGATTCAGAGATCTGAATATGAGCAGTTAATGGATGGGAACTGAATGATAAATGCCAAATAATGGCAAATGCTCACATGATTTATGGTGAGGGAAGCTAAAAATTAAATGTCAGTGTAACAGAAACATATGTAGTACTGGAATTCCCCAAAAATGAATGGGTTATGCTTTTGAAAATCTATTTTAGTATGAAATGTACTTACAGGAGTAATTAAAACCCACTATAGAATGAGAATTACGTTCCTGAGCATCATGTTTCCATCTCTAACACTGAAGTAAGGAATCTACAAGCAAAACCTAAGTTTAACTGATAATTCAGCCCCTGATATTCACAAACTATTTGGTCCCTATTGACAGTTTGTCTCCTGCCTTAGCATAGGTTTAAGTTAAATTAGTTAAGTTTTGGTTTTGTTAGTTTAGGTTAGATCTATTTGGTTACATTTGATTATTGTTTGGTTTTGTTCGATTAGGTTCAACAAAATGTCAATAACTGTTTGGGTACAAAATGTTTGTAAGGGATGAAGTGTTGGTAAATATCAGGGGATGAATCATTGGTCGAAGTGTGTTGCATCCAGTCTAAGAACAACTTACAATAGACATTTTTTCTAACCTGGACCCCTCTTATAATATATTATAGAGTGGCAATTTGTGATACTGACATTTGAGAATCATGGCACAAATTCTGAGAACGACACTAAGTTCTTCCACTAGCAACATCTATGAAGAAAATTCATTTCTATTTTCTACTCTGATTAACCTTTTCCAATAATAATGAAAATATCAAAACAAGGTTCTCAGTTATAATGCCTTTTATAATTATGCTAAGACTAAATAATCTTAGATTCAAATCCCACATGCACTGACAAAAACAATTTAGCAGCATTCCATCTGCTCGTGGTTGCTTTGTAAGGAACACCAACTATGCATTCAGCATTATTTACATTACCACTTTTCATTCGGCATTATTGCTACGCCTTATAAATGAAAACTACCTCATTCTAAACTACTAAATCACATCATAACCATGATAAAATATATTTACAAAAAAAAAAAAAAAAAAAAAAAAAAAAAAAAAAATAATCCTGAAATG
>JAUUDW010446193.1:3971-20307 GCA_032361385.1 Panulirus guttatus | reverse complement strand
AGAGTGCTGCAGAAGCAGTTATACTTGCATCCCTAAAAGATAATATAAGTGCATAAACTGAAGGAAAGGGATGACGTCAAGCGTGTTGAATACTGCCAATGGCTTAGAGATTTTGTTACTACTAGTGGAGAGCATATTCTGAATGTCACATTCTTTAGTGATGAGGCGTGGTATCATTTATCCTGTATCATCAAAACCCAAAAAAGTGTTTGGTTTGCAACTAATCTACATGAGATCAAGGAGAAACCATTACATGATCAGAAGGTTGGTGTGTGGTGTGTCAGATGCAAAATTGGATAATCGGCTCTATATTCTTAAGTGCCAAAATCAACTCGGAAAGTTACTGTGAAATGATTCTTCACCCCTTCATTGGTCACTTAAATTAACTCAGTATTCCAACAGGATGACACTAATGCACACACAGATCGTGTCTCCATGAAGGTACTGCACGATGTGTTTGGGAACAATGATTTCAAAGGACATTTGGCCACCAAGGTCGCCAGATCTTACACCCCCTGACTGTTATCTGTGGGGAGAATGCAAAGCACAGTCTACAAAAACAGTCAAAGCACTCTCCCTGAACTGAAGGAAGCTATTGCAAAGTTCACTAGGGATATCTCTCATATTGATCTGTCACATGCCTTTGCAAACAAGATAAGATAGGTAGTTGCGTGTCTGCAGACACGTACGTGCCATTTCCAGCATTTGTTGCAACTTAAGTAAGGATGGGAAATGTATTTGTGTTAGTGTACAGAGCCTCTCTGAATATAATCATTGTCTATAGTAAGTGCACAGTGACTTTTTGGCTCACGCAGTACAATATTTTATCAATGTGACGAACACCACAGCCCTAGATCTTTAACAGCAATATTAAAGAATGGCTTATTTCATGGAATACAATGATACAACACCAATCTCTTTAGAGCATTATCAAGTCACACATACTTAATGAAAGGTTTGTTACCCATTCATCTCACTTTCTGTAAAACATATTCCTAAAAAATGTTCTGAACTCTGAGAATACAAAGGTTATGACAATAAAGAATAAGAGAACATTCCACTAATATAATGAACAGTAACAGTTCATTAGTTATGGGAAAACATTGCAACAAACCTTACACTTCATAATTACTCTAAATACATTAAATTTCGTGTAAGTATTTCCTACTGGAGTGACACCTTAACATGAAAACATTCCTATTCTTTCAAAGACAACAAAAATGATATAATACAAATTTGTAACATACAGTTTTGAAATAAAAGCATTTTATTGCTTTTGAAAATTTAGTTCCTGCAATTCCAAATCAATTCCCTCAAAAAAACTAAATCCTAGGGGTAAACTTTTCTTGCTTGAGGTGAAAACTTTAGCAACATGGATAAAAAAAAGAAATCCACGAAATTCTACAAGTATTTAGGTGGCATGTTAAGCATTCTGAGTTCTGTTTAAGAATCATAGAACAGACTGGCAGTGAGGTGGTTCATCCAGAAGAGAACATAGTTACTGGATGGACTGCCAGTCAACCACTGATGGGTTACAGCAGTTGAAGCCACTTGAGTTAAGGTTGAAGAGGATGATGTTGGTAATAATGATGGTACTGAATTTAGAGAATGGAAGTCTATTCTTGTCACCATTAAGTTGATTAGAGAACTTATGTATAGTTGTACATGGTCCCATTCAGCTGCAAGTATAGCAAACATGTATTGCATACAGATATAAAGATATGTCAATAAATAAATGTTTCTATGATATATATGCATAATGAGTCACTTAAACAGAAAATTGTCACTAGACAGCTAATCATCATCAATCCTTTCTATCACAGGTAATGCAAAGTATTTTGCAAAGAATAATGGATTTTACCAAAGGAACCTGATAGCAGGTCAAATAAATTATAGCTAAACCTGCAGAGTTTTTCCCCCAATATGTAAGTTTTAAACACCATTAGAACCATAATTATTTACAGGACTCATCAAAAAGTTTTGTATCTGATCCCATAATGTTTACCTAAACTAGGAGTGATATCAGGGTCAGCTGAAGTTGAAGGGGAGTAAACATGAATATCATCTTGCCACAATACATATAATATCCTAAGTGAAGCAGAAGGCATGCCTAGCATTTCATCCACTGCATGAGCTGGTCTGGATGTGCTTGGAGGATTGTCAAAAGTTAGCTCCCTCTTGGGAGCATCAGGCAAGCTACATGCTGATGGTGTTGAAGTTTCTATACCTTTGATGACTTTCTAAGCAGTTCTTGTCAAGGGAGGATTTAACTTTAATGCCTTCCTAAGCAGTTCATGCCGGGGTGGATTTAAAATTTCCTGTAGAGGAGGTAGTCGCTGGGGTAGGCCCCACATAATGATCCAAGGCTGATATAAAAGGATAATTACTATAACATCATAATGACATTTCAACTTGCATTATAAGATTAAAATATAAATAGGTACCACAACTTATGGTAATTTGCTCTTCAATAGGAAAGCCCCAGAATAAGTGAGTCACAATAGATTAATAAATTAATTGTCTCCTCCCATGCTGATGTAACTCATACTGGGTGTGGAGGGAAAATCAAAGAAGGGTTTGTACCAGACATCCAATCAAAACCCTGTCATCAACAGACAATGATGATGAAGATAAAAAAGACATGACAACATTCCATAAATCAAAGCCAAAAATAATGGCATATGTGTGTGTGATGGCCCTCTTACTCTGCATTTGGCTTTTTTAGTGTTACTAACTGCAAGTAATCAACTTTTTCTTTGACTGACTTTTCCCTAATCCTGTACAAACGTATTATCTTCTGCTGGGGGGATGAAATCTTTATTCAAAGAACCTGATGAACTGATGCGTCAGTTTATCTTTATATCTAAACTATCTATCCATCTATATCTCTGATGCCTGTTCCAATTGGAACTTCCTCAAAGTGGTGGCCACGGCAATAGAGTCTCCATAACCAGTGAACTCTAATGCCACTTCTTAGCCTTTAGTGCCTCACCCTTAACAGGCCACTGGCAAAGGCCAATTCTAGCACAGTGTTTGCTGAGGCTCCTACCTAATGTTCCAACTAGTGATTTCTATCTAATGCTCTTTCCAACTACTTCTACCCAAAATTTCTTCCTAATGCTCCTGCCTAAATTTTCCTCCCTACTACTTCTGTCTACTGCTTCTACCATTTTGCCAAAAGGTAGGGTTAGCACATAGTGCTCACCACAGGAAAATCTAGAATTATGAAGAATGAGCTGTGTGAGTTACCAACTTCAACATGATGGCTACCTACATACCTCCCTTCACATGCCACCCTCTCCCCCAGATATACTCCACAACTGCAAAATCTGATCAGCATACCCAACACCTATATCTGTGGAGATATAAACAAATCTTGGGGATTTCTGTCCTTAATAAACTGATTGCAATAAATTCTAATTGCAAGTAACTTGAATGAGAAATTTAAAAGCTAACATCAATGCACCTGTTAATTCCAAACTTATTAGGCTTTTAACATCATTTCTCAGTACATTTCTTTGATACTATTAGACACCTGAAACACTTACGCAAATCTTCAAGAAGACTGAAATATTTGTTCTGCTAGAACTGCTTTATTGATAGCAGTGGCTATTCATGTCAGAGTTATGTAGTGTGCAGATTCCATGAGACAGAATTGTAACCTGCATAACTATTATACTCCATACAAGCCTCATGAATCTGTTGGCAAGCACTCAAGCACACTAAAAATACACTAATGAGTTTATGATGTACCTTTTAACAAAATAGCCCTTAATTCCATTACTACGAGTGGAACACCCTCAAAATTCCCATATTTCATGCATAGAAATCACATGACAGGAAACTCAACCTTGACACGAAAAAATATAAGGAGTGGAACGAGCACATTGAAACTTAGGTGGACAGATGAAATGGAGAATGACCAGTTAACCCTAGAAGTGAAACATGTATCATTTGATGGTATACAATCAACTTAATCATACATCATATGTAAAGAGTTTTCCTTGACACATTTTGAATTGTGTGCCAAGAGTGAACTTTAACACTCACCATGGCAAAACTAAGGTAAATTAAGGATTTATTTTTTTATTTCTCATACTTCTGCATGCATCTGTTTAATCTGTTGTTATAGGACTCTGACTGATTTGAGGTTATACCATCAGTGAAAAGACATCTATGGGAAGGTAGTATCATTAAGAGTACAGTCTTATCAAAGACCTTATCTCTTCAACATTCACATTTCCCTGCTACTGGAAGAAGTGCAGCCTTGGGCTGCAGGAGCCTCTGGTGAGAGGGCCTGAATAACACCAGGACTCTGTCTTAACAGAAAGTTCTGGGGTAATTAATCATAAACAAATAAATCTTTTTCATCTTGTAAGAATATATTTTGTCTTCAAAAGCATTTTTTTTCTCAATCACTTTTTAAGTTGCATGCTAAGTGTAGCTTTCATAAACTTTAACACTTCACCACAGCATAATGAAGGTAGATAAAAAGCTACCTTTTTTTAATTTTCATAATTCTGCATGCATATTCTTAATTTCAAGAGTTTTTTCATGTTTTTTGTTCATGAAGTGGTAGCCTGGTTTTCCCATAGCCACACTTTAAGGGTTAATAGGTTTAATAGGTTTGGGAAACATAATTCTGCCTAAATAAGACAATTCTGTAATCCAGAGTTCATTCAAATAGTAATAATTACTCCAATCACATCATGCTGAACACTGTAAGTTCTAGTAGAAAATTAAGCATACCTACAAAGTTCATCAGTCATCCTCCTG
Organism: Panulirus guttatus; assembly: GCA_032361385.1. Lineage (NCBI taxonomy): Eukaryota > Metazoa > Arthropoda > Malacostraca > Decapoda > Palinuridae > Panulirus > Panulirus guttatus. Next base: position 15,531 of record JAUUDW010446193.1, on the reverse strand, counting down.
ATATCAATAATTGGAAGGATATTCAAAACCAAGTGCATAATCAAACAGCTGACAACACTAGAAGAAAGACCCACACCATCACACCTTAACAAACCTAAAGGTAGGTAAATTGCCATATTAGAATACACTACTAACAGAAATGTTAATATTTACCTCATACTGAGATGGTTTTAAAATGAAAATAAATCTCAACAGGGATATTCAGCATGAATAAAGAAATAATAACTATAATCATATTGCTATTCTATACTTCGCTCTTTAATCATTGTTAATAACTACACCAGTATATCAGTTAACATTTCAATATTCTATTATAAGTATACTCTTAAATCTATCTCCAATTATTTAAGAGTGTTCTAGAAATTCAAAAACTTAAGGAACATATATGTATTTCAGAATTATTCTATAATATATATAAAAACATACTGATCTGACAGATTTTACCTAATACTTGGATACACTGCATCTATTCATCATATATTATGAACTACTAAATTGTAACCACAATATCTTTACTGAATAATAAATACATAAAATGTTGTTACAGAAAACTCCATCATTATGTCAAAATATGAGAATTCATAACAAAAAGTGATACCATAATATAAATTGCTACTAACATGTGCTTTCAAATATAGAAAAGAAATAATTTTGTTATGCATAACTGTCTCTCCAACCATATGAGGTAGCATCAGGAACAAATGACAGAGGCCTCAACTGCACACATCCACTCTCTAACCGTCATGCATAATGTACAAAACCTAAGCCTACCACCCATAACCAAGCCCCACAGACTACTCCATGGTTCACCTTGACCATTTTAAGTGCTCTAGTTCGGTTGACTGACAGTATATCACCCCATTATACGACAATGATCTTATTCCTTGTAATTAATGCATGAATCTCTACCTCTAAAATGTTCAGGCCCTGATATCTCAAAGCCTCCTTCATTCAATTGTTACTTCCCCTTGGTCTCCCATTCTCTTTGCTTTTTCCACTCCTAACATGAAGATCCTCTTTATCTTTCTTTGTTTACCATCTTCATATTCTCAAACCTTATAAGAAAAAGTAGCCCATTTAGATTAAAAATTTGAAAGAATGTAAGTAAAGATAGAGTAGCAACAGTTCTCATTTTGAATTACGTTATAATTCATAAAAAAAAATACAGTCATACTTGATACCATTGTTATCACTCTCAGATGTGTATGGTTCTGTTCATCAGCGAAACTACCCATGGCAGTTTCTATTTTTCCTTATTTTTGATGTATGCATACATTCTTAAGTGAAACATTCTTTCATGATATTGAAAATATTGGTTGACCAATTATGATATCAGTAACTGACAGTCATAACAGTTTGACATTTTTACCATACGTGAAATACATATAACACTGCACCTCTACTTAATGGAACAAGGCTCAACTTATAAGCCTGTGAGGCATATATATGTCGTGAAGCATAAGCTGCAATACCTGAAACTACATTCGTGAGTGCTATAAAGGCTGTTAGCTCTAGTTAAACCTAATCAGTTGGGTAATGTAAGCCTGAGCAAGACAAAATGTCATACATGTTAGGTTAGGCTTCATGGTCTAACACAAAGACAGCCTATCTCTCCTAATGCTGAAAAACAAAGCTTAGGAGATATTTCAGAGTTATGACAAGAGGAATTTTGGGAAAGATAGTGCATTAACTGATATTACCACAATATTTAGTGAGGATCTGGACAAATGAATTTTGAGGGCTGAGTTAGAATGAATATGCAAGTGGGAAAATGAACATGATGGTCAGCTCCTTTATTATGGCTTTAGTGAGTTTATGTTTAGAATATACTCACTTAAGGATAAGGTGAAAAAATCTGGGTGCACTGCCAGGGACCAAGAAAATTGCTAGAAAACATAACATGAAAAGGATAAACTGAAAACCTGTAATGAAGCATGACTGCAAAATAAAGACCCTGGAGTATGCTTTTAATATGAATATACACAAACTATGCCTTTTCCATGGAAACAATATGATGAATCTTGCCAATATGAACAATAAAGGGAAGAAAGGACAGGAACTGGGAGATGATTCTGAGGCTGAAGAAAAAAGCCACAAAGTAGAGGTAATTGAAATGGAACAGAAGTCCAGGGATTCTAAATCAGGTAAGCAGAATTAAATAATGAATGAAATTATACATCAGGCAGTGTACTAAGTTAGAAACAGGACAATCATACAAGTGTGTGGAGTACTGGATGAAAGACTTAAGAGAGCTCAAGTCATTCAGGATAATTATGTAGCACTGAATATGCATGTTTTTGAAAAGATTAACCAGAATGAGGAGGGCATGATATGATTACACGAGATTATTGACAGAAGTGCCAATAATTAACTAAGGAGCTGTGCAAAGTAAAATACTCTATTTGAGCAAAGAATCTTTGGGATGGAAAAAAAATCTTCCAAACAAAGAGGAAAAAGAAGCCAAGGAAAGGGAACATGTCAAAAAATACTTGATGCAATATACTTGCTTAATGAAAGTCCAAAAATAAAAGAAGTTAGGAGAACTGGTATCGACAGGCAGGACACAAATGGCCAATGAAGATTACTTTTGACATGGAGGTATATAACTAAGAGGTGCTTATGCATCTCTTGGACAAAGAGGAAGAGCTCAAAGAAGTGTTTGTTGAGAGTGACTAACCAACAAAAGGGAGAAAGAGAGAGCTAAAGGAACCAGAAGAAAAATGAAAAACGAAAGGAATCAGATGAGGCCAGGTGAAGGAAAAAAACACTCCCACTTCTAACTCAGGAAGGCTGAGCTTGATTAGAAGTCTATAATTCAGGATAAAGGTTTTGTATGTAGACGGACTAGCAGTATCTGGTATACAGCTAAAGTTCAAAGACCAAATTAAGGAAAGCAATCCTGACATTGTTAGAGTAGTGGAGACAAAACTTGCAGTGATGTTAAAGTCTGGCCTAATCTACCTACCCAGAGGAGTGCACAAATACAAAGGAGGGACAAAGAAGGTAAAGGAGGGGGAATTGGGCTACTTAATAAGGGTTATCATTAATTTCAGGAAATAATGACATACAGCATACTCAAACAACACAAAATGGGTAAAATTACAGTAAGAAAGATGTATATAGCAGTGCTTTTAGTTTACTACCCTCCAAAGAACTGCAGTAACCTAGAACAATTGTGCAATAACAACAATGAAGGAATAATCAGGTTTGTGAAGTTAGCAGCAAGACAATGCCTCTTTGGAGATGGTTGAGCACTGTTAATGAGGGATCTTAATTACAAGAAAACAGACTAGGAAAACTTATACTCTCAAGGAGATAGTTATGGTGACACAAGTGCCTAAAACATACACAGAAATCTTTCTTGTAACGGTACATAACGAAGCATACAACAACCATAGGAGCTGATGTGTACTAGACCTTGTCTTTACAAACTAGAGCATGGAAGCTGAACATGTCATATAAGATGCATCAAATGGAAAAAGTCATCATGCATTGCTGTACTACTTGAGTCTGATTATGTGGGTGAAAAAGATACAAGAGGGTGATCATAGGGGAAGGAAGACTCAAAGACAAAACATAATCATGGCAACTGCATATAGCCAGCTGAACAAGTTCTCTGAGAGTATAAATTGCAAAAGGGAGTCCTGATACTGAAGTATAGGATAATGCTTTGTAAGGTTGACTAAAATCTGCAATGGAGGAGTAATACCAAGAGTAAAATTGGTTACAAAAATAGGAGAAAGGTATAAAAAGATAGAGAGAAGGTAAAACAAAAAATAGGCTCAGACATATATTATGAAGGGGATATAAATGACACCAGCCAGCTGGCATTTTAAAGATATATAATAACAGGAAATAGGCAGTGCAAGATAAAGGAGGGAAAAGAAAAACTTTGAAAAGAATACTGAGGGCAAGGTAAAGGGCAATCCAAAATTCTCCAAAAGTTTATCAGGAGTGAATCATTGGTTGAAAAGCAGCCAATCAGACTACAGAACTAAGAATGATGAAAATATATACAAAAATCTGAATGAACGGTTTGAAAGTTTTTTTCACTGTGTAACACAATTTTGCATCAGTGCCAGCAAGATGGGAATGGAAAGAAGTTTTGGAAAGTATTGAAAATCATAGAATAGAAATGATAAGGCTGTTGCAACATCTTGACCCACAAAGAGCTCATAGTCTTGATGAGGTATCTCCAACCATGTTGAAGGAACTTGCACAGATACATACTTTGCTGATCAAAATTCTGTTCAACAGGTCACTAGAGGGAGGCATTGTTTTATAGGTGAGAAAGAAGGCAAATATGTTTTTATTATCAAGGGTATACCACTCGAGTTCAATTAAAAAGATTGATTTACGTGTAGGAATACAGGGTAGATTCATTCACTGGATAAAAGATTGCCCAAGTGGAAAACAGCAAAGAAAACAAGACAGAGGAGCATTCTCAAAACGGGCTGGACTTACTGGAAGCAGGAAGTATGGCTCAGTATTGGGCCTACTGTTCTTCCTGATTTGCCTGGGGTACTGGATTCTTATTTTAACATGATTGATGATGACACCAAGGTCATGAGAGACGTAAAAGATATAGATAACTGCAACAGGAAAACTCCAAATATATGCAAAGTAATGAGGATGGGACAGTGAAAGAATGCCTCCGTTTTTATTGTTTCCTCTTGGAAAATATGGTACAGGAAACTTTATGCTGAAAAGACCTATGGTTTACACTCTTTTTCACCTATTGCCAAATCTTCACATCAGGAGAATCATTACAGAAGCAAACTACCTGCTGGAAAATATTAAAACTGCATTTAAGTATAATGATAAGATATAATTGGTAAACCATTCACAACATATACGAAAACTGGATTATGCTTTTCAAGCCTGGTCAATGCATCTTGAAAAAGCACAAATATTTAACTAGTTTCTTGAAGAGAGCAATTACATTGATACCTGAAAAAATCCTCAATATGCTCCCATTGTTATCTGATGATCCTTACAGGAATGCTCCCTTGGTCACATGATGATTTAATATTACCCACTCAGTTTAAAATCCAAGCTGATGTTTACTTCCACCAGTTACCCATAATCATTACTATGAGCCCACCGCCACAACTGGAAGATCTATAACGTATGTCAGTCACTCCCAGAATGTCAAAGGGAGAACATATACATCATCTGAGCATGATGACACATGTATTTGCACACTATCGTACCAGATGTTAGTTTTAGAATAAAAGAAACAATATCTGGAGTACTTTGGTGAAAAGAAAGTATTTCATCCACTTGTGCAAATATATTTCTGTCTGTGTTAATTACGTGAGAATATGTATATGTACAAAATACATCTAACATGTAAAAAACATTTAAAGAATATGAATGTGTATTGTGAAACACCTTGAAAAAATATAAAAATTGTGTAATGTGTTTACTTGAACAAAAAATGAAATCATACCTGGAAAATCCATAATTATTATATATCTACATATATAGGGAGCATCCATGCAGCACTGCCAGCATAGGCCCTCCACCATCTACTCAACACCATCAAAATATACGACAAATGACACAACAATGGAGAACCTAGGTTGAGCCCATGACCTATTGCCCTCTTTTCCTTCTTTTTCCTTTATTTTATCTTCCTCACTGCACTCCTAGAAACCATCCGATACACCACATCCAAATTCTCCATTTCCCAAAACCTTTCCCTCCAAGTAGCAATCAAAACAGATTTTCAGTGTTTTAACTCCAGATACAAGCCACCATAGAGGATAGAAAACTAAAATACTATTCTTTTGGGTATTTCTTTTTAATAAATTATAAGACAGACACATTCTGTAAGGAAAAAAGTTTTGCAGAAGGGGATGAACCAGGAAGGGAATACTTCTGTTTACAGAAAAAGACAGTTGAGCTACACAGAGAGGCTGAGAGGTACAAATCTGCACACAGTGGAGGAGAGAAGAGACAGGGGTAGCCTGATTATAGCTTTCAATTTTCTGAATCAATTGGATGATGTCAACAGGGAATACTTCTTCATGATAAGCAATGAAAGAGTAACCACAGGCCATAACAAGAAGCTAGGCAAGAAGCTTGTTTGAAAGGATGTGAAGAAGCATCATTTTAAGTGTTAGGGTGGTGGACACTTATAACAGACTGAGTAATGACACTGTAAATGCAAACAGTATACAAATGCTTAAGAAGTTCCTTGACGGTAAAGTAAATTCAGGATATGGGGCACCATAAGTGTATAACTCTCCCTATGCTGTAAAGTAGATTATTTTGTAGCCCCATGTGGATTGTACAAAACCAGCAGGTGACAACTGATGAGCAATAGTCTCACTAGAAGACACTAAAGAATAAAAAGTCTCACCTTCTGAGACAGACTGAAACATTCAAGTGTTCACAGTAAGAAACCTTCCCATAACTCACCAACAATATAGGGCATCAATAATTTTAGATCTGTTCAGACTCTTACCAGCTTCACACTGTCACATAAATGTATTACTTAATGCCATCACACTGGAGTTGCATGGCTAAACCAGTTGAACATAAGTTTTATTGACCAGCAAGCTCTTTAATCCTTAAGGTTTATATCTCAGAGCCTCTGACATGATAAGCCCAACTGAAAATTTCACCACACTGATGATTAACCTTAAATATTTCATCTTGAGGTTATGGAGCTACTCCATCAGAAGTCACATGATGAACTGCTTCCAAATGATGACCATCAAACACACTCTGGCTAGGTACATTAACAGACTCATGAAGCTTCTGAGGCTAGCTCTATAATATGGGTAATCAGATGCACAGGAACATTAAGAGCAAAACCTATAATTAGCACCTAATCATACATATAAAAAAATGCAGGAGACAATCAAGCACTCACCACCCCTCAACCACATTACTGAATAAACTATCCACATCTGGTTTAAACCACATATTGACTTAGGAGACTGAAGCTATTTACTCAGGAAATTGTTTGAGGCAGATCACTTCATCATAACAGAGCAAAGCTATTGGTCTTCTTGCTCTGCCAACAGTCACTGGTGAGGAGTTGTGTGACATCCTAGCATTCGAAAGATTCTAACTGAAAATTTCTAACAAATATGTACACTAAGAGGTCTGCCATATAATATGGTATCAGTGGGTCTTGGTAGAGGCTGATAAACCATGGTTTCTTGGATTTGCTCACCACATTTGAGAAGGTGCCACTCTACCCTACGCACTTGAAATATGCATATGAGAAATCTTTAACTGTACAAAAAACTTTCCTTCACCCTTCATATCATTTGTCACTTTCAATAGGTGCATCTCCTAAGCAAGACAAATTTGTCAAGGGCTTACCATGCCAGTAGTGATTAAGTAAGTGCATAACAATGTAACTGCCTAGCTTCTGGAGTGAACTTTGTCCTAACAATCTACATATGCTGAGCAATGTCACTTTATTATGGAGACCAATGATATTACTGTCTGTCACTCTACTGTTAAAAATAAGGCTGGAAAACACAACTGGTAACATTCAACAGGAATATTATTTTAGTGTTACACAAACTAAATCACTAATGGGATTCAGCATATAAAAGCTAAATAAAAATCTGACCCAAGAAGTGTCACATATTAAGCCACACTGGCAAACACAATCAATGGAGGGGAGAAGCAATGATAGAATGGTACAATGAATCCACATCAGATGATGAGTCTTGGAAAATTATTAAAGAAACATTTTTTTTTTCTAATATAATTTCAGTATAATTCACAACTGTAAATAATGCAAAAGACTGAGTTCATCTTAGTTTCTCCTGGGTATATACCTTCCAGATACCACAATACACTCTTCCTGGCTCACAATCCCTCCAGCAATGTACTCCTTCACTGTAGGCTTCCACATCTGTAACTAATTACTCTAGCTGTCCCTCACAGTTCCTCTCAGATCTAGAGCCAAATACTCTGGTCCTCATGAGTTTACTGTACTTATAAGGTGTTAACAAATGGAAAATTCATCTATAGCTTACATAGCTTATCAAATTGCCTTACTAGATAATTGTATATATAGTTTTAAAAAAATTACCTTTGGGATATAAACAATATAAGAACATTTTCCAAGATCCAATGATCACTTCAGTATCTTATAAAGGTTCCAGCCACTTGTAGCATCATCCTTGAGACAACGGTGTCATATCAAGATTACTGTGTTCCACATTTCTGCTATAGTAATAAAATATTGTTTTTGTCATTATCATGCTCCATCATACCATATAATCTATCTCATAAAAAAAAAATATTGAGAGAAAAAGCACTAAAAAAAAGACTATTCCATGGTTAGATCTAAAATAGTATTATATATGCTGATACTCTGGAATCACTTTGGTGTGACATCATTAGCAGTCAGAGGTTTATTCAGAACTTTACATATTAAGGCAACTAATTGGTGTTTAGCACAATATATCATTACCTGCTTCAAAACTGCAATACTTCATCTGTCAAATTTTCACATAAAGTATGAAAAATTTTTCAATCTGGTACATGCATTATCCCACAGACAAGAAAGGTTAATTTTGTTCCAAGTTATGAAACTGAGATTCTAATTTGTGACCTGACCAATACTTCAGCAGATATTTAGAAAGAATTATGCTGATACAAATATAATCAAAACTAAAATACTGAAAATGTATGCTTAGATTTTATTTATCACAATGCAATCTGATCAGACTTTTCTAATCATAATTTTCAAATCAATTACCTTCTTACAAATCAATTGAAGAACTTGCCACAAAAAAAAAAACATAAAAACACCAGACAGTTACAAATGAACAATCCACACTCAAAATATCTTAATCTTTCCTTACCTCATGATAATATTCTGAGCACTCATCATCCACCATGGTAAGGTGAAATATAGTGAAGGGTAGCAGGACACTAATTTTCATCCATCTCAATAGTCAGCAGTTTCTAATACATTTGAAACCAATTTTCATCCTTTTCAATGGTCAAATGTTTCTAATGTACTCATAACTTATGCCATCAGCATTACTCTGATGTCAAAAGTTTTACAGGAAGTATTCAACAGGTAAAAGATAAAGTTTTCCACACAACACTCATCATATTCATAATTTTCTTCTTCTTTAATCTGAACTACCACCCTGATCTTCTTCTTCACTCTGCCTTCGAGCTTGGCGCCGATTCCTCCACCTCTCTGCAAATGTTGCTGAAAAATTATTTTTGTTAAAAACTTTTCTTAAAACATCAACAGCAAGGGAGAAAATGTAAAGGGTAGGCTAATATGAGAAAGTGCTATAGAATGGCAGAGTGTATGTAAGGGAGAGGTGCAAGCATGGCTGTAAGTGTTTATCTTCTATCCTCTTATTTACAGTCACCTTCAACATTTTGAATTGCTAATAAAGTGGATTTTGAAGAATGAAATATAACTGTTTATCTCTGGTGTGGCATCCTGATTCCCAGGAGTTAGAACTCACTAACCCTCTGCCTTCTGGTGAAGTTATAACTTCCCATCCTCCACTAACCACCTACTCAGTGACTGAAACTTAGCTTGCTAGTGCCACTGCCAGTCAGAAACCCCTCCTGGCAATGAAGTCACCTTCCAGCTAGCCTAACACTGGATAGCCTGGATAGCTCAAATTTCTTGAAACAAGGATGTCACCTTCATGGTGGTTAATGTCAGTAAGAGAGGATTTTTTAAAAGAACGGGGAAGGTAAGGTGTGAGATAACTTCCTCTTGGGACATTGCTGTGGAGAGAAACAGCTTTTCATTTTTTAAAACCCATTTTTCTCTCCACTGTTAGTCTGCAACATCTGAGTGATAGTACATAATACCAAGAAAGGAGCAAAGGCACAGAGAAAAATCTTCTTTACCAATAAAAAAGATGACCACAAACATAACCTACATGTTATCCTGTGGCACATGAGTGATGAGTGACCCCTCTGCCTAAAAAGTGGCAAGCCCAACATTACTCAAGGTAGGTCCTTGACTTTTAGAGTAATGTAACATCTGACAAAGATGTTTGAGGAATGCCAAAGACCTCTTTTGTTACTCTCCTCTAGAGAGAGGCTCTTCCAAAAGGTTACATTAGAAGCTAACCTTCTGATATCATGAACTCTGACATACAGGCAAAGTTAGGCCAACAAAATCAGCTTTATTGTCCATAAATAAATCTTCCTTGCATAGATGGGTTTCAAACTGCCTCAGCAAACAAAACTATGTTCTCCTCGATAATCTCTGGTAATCTCCTGTTATTCTCTGAGATTTAACCAGGAATAAAGCAGTATGTTATTCATTAGTAATCTTCAAAGAAGCAATTATAACATGGATATTTTGAAACTTATCTGCTTCATTCTTTGCCAAAATTCCTTGGTTGGGAATGACTTTAACCCAAGACATGTTATCAGGTGTAGGGTGTTTGGGTCATGGTTTGGTGAAGATAGGAGAGGTAGTGAAAACCTCAGATATGATGAAATGTATGTATGGTGAGGTGCCTGAGGATCAGCAAGGTACATATATAGTAACACAGTATAAAGGCAAGGGGGATGAAAGTGAGTGTTCAAACTACAGAGGCATAAGTACATTCAGTGTACCTGGTATGTTGTATGGGAGAGTGGTGATTAAAAGGATGAAAGTATGTACATAACAAATGACTGGGGAGAAACAATGTGATTTCAAAAGTGGTAGAGGATATGTGGATCAGATATTTGCTGAAGACAATGTGTGTGAGAAATACTTAAAGAAACAGATGGATTTGTATGAGGCATCCATAGGTCTGGGGAAAGCATAAGAGAGGGTTGATAGAGATGCTTTGAAGAAGATCTCAAGAATATATGATGTGGGAGGAAAGCTGCTTGCAGCAGTGAGTTCTTATCAAGGGTGTAAGGCATGTGTAAAAGTAGGAAGTAAGGAGAGTCAGTGGTTCCAAGTGAAGGATGGTCTGAGGTAGGGGTGTGTAAAGTCACCATGGCTGTCTAATTTGTTTATGGATGAGGTGATGTGGGTGATAAATATCGGTCTTGTAGAGAAGGGCAATTATGTAGTCCGTAGGGGGTGAGAGGGCCTGGGAAGTGAGTCAGTTGTTTGCTGATGACACAGTAAGGCAGATTCTAGTTAGAATCTGCAGAAGTTGTTGACAGTTTGGAAGAGCATGTGAAAGGAGGAAGTTGAAAGCAAGAGTGGATAACAGCAAGGATATTAGGTTTAGCAGAGTAGAGGGATGGGTTAGGTGGGGTGTGAGTCTAAATGAAGAAAAAACAGAAGGAAGTTAAATACCTAAGAGAGGACATGGCAGCTAAAGGAATTATGAAAGTGGAAGTGAGTCAGAAAAAAAAATACAAAACACCCCATTCACTTAAATCTTTTTTTTAACTCCATCCTTCCAACTCCAATTTGGTCTACTCCTTCTCCTTGATTCTGCCACTTCTGACACATATAAAAATGATTTATTTATAAATATTATATTTGTAACATCTGTTAGTGAGAAAAGTGGACTGAGAGAAAAGTAAAGAATATATCCTAATTGGTATCATGTTAAAACAGGTCTGGAGGGAAATGTAAGGAAGA